>JACEIK010008810.1:13068-32443 GCA_018107945.1 Datura stramonium
AAATCTCAGGGCTAAACTGATAGGGAAATTATGGGAGGATATTGGGGGACACAAGGGAAGGACAATTCCCTTGTTGAATTCCCACATACCTGACTAAAATCTCCTAGAGAAGGAACTTGAACTGCGGCAATAGATGAGAAGCCCTAGTCTTGCTTGTGAATCTTCTGGAAGAACTCTTTGATAACTTTCAAAGAGCGAACACAGGAGTGAGGGGAGGAACCGTTCAAACCCCTTAATAAGTCTGAAATTACGTCCAAAACGACGTAGTTTAAAGATTAGGAGAGTAGCAAATTACTAAATAGTTCTTAGAAATTCGCTCGAAAATCTGCCAGGTGACCCTAACGGGTCGTGATGGATGACCACGACTCGTGGTCACTCCTGTCAGGTACACTGCCTAGGCTCCTCAATAGGTCACCACGAGGGACCTAAGGAGTCATGGTCATTGACCATGACTCGTGGTCACCAGTCGTGGACCACACTGGCTCACTGCTAAAGATTAAGTGCAAAGCTTGGCAATGGGTCACTTAACGAGTCATTACCACTGACGACGACTCGTTGTGACACTCGTTAGGTGCACTAGCTAAAAACTCACTAGGGCTGGTAACGGGGGACATAACGAGTCGTTACCAGGGACCACGACTCGTTTCCCCCACCCCTCAAGTACACTGATCCACTGATAATATCCTCAACCCAGACCTGACCACAAGTGACTCAACAGATCGTGGTCAGTGACCACGACTCGTGAAGCCCTTCGTTTCATAAACTGCCTTCCTTCTCAAAAACCTCAAACCTCCTTCTCACGTCTCACCTAACGAGTCATGAGGTCACTTAAAGACTCGTTAGGTGGGTCGTCCTATAGTTTTTTTGTAGCTTTTCTAGATTTCCAGATTTAAGTCCCAAAATTAGATTTTGAGTTTTCGAGGCATTACAACCATGATGGATTAACGAAAGTAGTCAAGAATAAAATAGTGATGTTTAAATGGTGAATTCAGTGGATTGTTATTCTTTTCATTTTAATATTTAATTGCATGTATCTTCAACTTGCTCGACCAAAGAGGTTGAGGTTAGGAAAAGAGAATAATAGTTGTAATTTACGGCTACCATTCCTAATCCAATTAACTTGAGCTCTAACTGAGGATTATTAAAACAAGACTTTTGGCGAGGGAAAAATATACAAACCTAAAGTCCATGAGTATTTAGGTGAAATTCATCTATATAGGTCGAGAAATGTTAGGAGAACTTAATAGTTAGTCTTACACAAAATTCACCAGGATAGATCACTAATAAATAAGCCTACTACGTTATGAAATCATGGAGAACACAATCTTAGATTTATCTCAATAATTTGACAACAACTCAACTATTATTAGAATTACTTTTTATTTGTATTTGCAATCCCCATTTTTGAATATTGAATTATCACAATCCGAACATAGGCCTAGATCTTGACACAGAACCTAGAACCATAAATGGCTCCAAGTCGACCCATGGCATATACATGATAACTAAGGTTCAACATAAATAATGCAGAAATCTAACATCTGAAACAGTGGAAGTTTTAATATAAAAAAACTCTTAACAACGGAATATCAAACTTTAAATCCAAAGTTGAATACATAAGTATGTCTGATAAGCCTCTACATACTGACGAGCTAATGGGACAAGACCCCAACTAGCCCACTAAAAGATTGAAACTGAAAAATGCTAATAACAAGCAAACTAAAGGTCCTCGAAGGGTAAGGACTCACCAATAAGTCTTGATATGCTAAAATCTAAGAACCGGCTAGCGACTGGACTGAGCCTGAAAATCTGAACTTGTATCATGAAATAGTACAACATAGAGTATGCAGTCAGTACTTGGAATGTACCGAGTATGCAAGGTAAGAAAAACAACTGAGTAAGTAAAACTGAAAATATGCATATCATAAATCATTACATCATAAGATTCTTAGAGTAAGGCTTGAATGCTATTAAATAAAAACATGATTAAACATAACAGAACCTCATAACTGGATCAAATGACCCAAAGCTGAAAATTGATAATCATAAGTAACTGAACATTAGGTCAAACTTGCAAAAAACATAATATCATAACTGATTGATATGTATAACTGAAATCATGAGGAACATTGGGAGACTTGTCATATAACTGACATTACCACAATAGAGCTTACATTGTCTCGATTGTTACACTCAAGTGGGCAGAGCCATCCAAAGCCTTGCCAGGGCTATCAATATCAAGTTGAAGGCCCTTTGACGGGCAGGAAAGCTCACAAGGGAGGTCTCAAACAATCTGAACATATCTACATTGGCACATTGTTATGAGTTTGAGGGTTATCTGAACCCCTAGCCTACTTGGTGCTAGACACTACTCCCAAAAATACGCATATGCTCTCCATTATTTTTAAACGAATTATAACCATCGCCTTTCAACGAATCTGATCATAACAATATATACATAGTCTAATAATTGAACATGAGGAGCCTTGGCTAAAAACATACCACAAGCTAAAAAGTGGGATCTAGACTCCAAAACCATGTGGTAATCTAATATCATGAAATTGAAGTAAATCATGAAACATACTTGATTATATGGTCTTTCCAAAACTTTAACATGCTTTGAAATAGACTTGATAATCAAAAATCATGGATATATACAAGGGAAATTCATAATCATATTTTCATAATAGACATCTCATTATACTTGAAAACATAGATCATAATCTTAAGTTTTCATGAAACTTGCATAATTGGGCATCATATTCTTAAAACTTTGAAATCATAATATATAATCCAAATCAGTACAAAACATGCCATGCATCTTAAAACATCATTAGAAACACGAATAGAATTGACCCATGATAGACATAGAATTTCATCAATTGGGTTGAAACCCCGTGGAATCACACACCTTGAATTCATGAATTGAGAAGGGATTTGGGCAGTGAAGATAACCTCCCATTCATAACCTTACATACCTGGGTGCTTTGATTTCATAACCTTCCTTGAATTCCCAAGAGATTTTAGGAAGAACTAAAGGGGATTATCTATCTTGATCTCCAATGGAGCACCTTAAACTTGCATGCATGGAATTGGAAGGCTTAGGATAGGTTAACCACTCTTAAAAGCCTCCTAACTAAGCTTAAAATAACGTAGTTTAAGACCTAGGAGCTTAGAAATTATGAAAACACCCTTACTAAAATGCAGGAATTTGGGACACTACCAGTCACCACGAGTAACCTCATGACCTGTGGTGTACTGAATGAGTCGTTAGTCCAATAAGTTAAGTCTATTGCCCAATTTCAGTTCCAATACAGCTCCTATCCATGAACAACTTCACGAGTCGTGGAGTCACATCACGTCTCGTGGTTTCCTTTTGTGGTCACCCCCAAACCACGGATCTTCGCTAATTTTCCCTCACCTTACAAGTCACTTAACGATTCCTGATATCTCCGCACGGGTCATTGGATGACTCATCATGTGACCTGAAAAACATTTTTCTATTTTCTCCACTTGAACCCTCAGGTTTGATCTTAGGGACTTTCGGGTATTAAATGACTACAGGTTACTTTAATCATCATTAACATTTTATTTCTTTCCTATTACCTGTAAGATGAACCCCAACCTAGTTAGATTACTATATTTGACAACAACCGCTTTATACGTCATTGTGAGGTGTAATTTGGGCATGATCAATATTTTGTTTTCTAAAATTTGATCACGTTCAAATTACACCTTGCAATTGAAGTATAAAGAGGTATCTGTCATATATAGTAACCCAATATAGATTGGGTCAATCTCATAGGGAATAGGGAATAAATAATATGTTAACAATGATTAAATTAACTTATAATCAATATTTCAGAAGGGGGGTTTGCAAATAAAAAGAAGAAAAATAATTCGAACAATGATTTAGTTGTTTATCAAATACCCGAGACAAAACTAGAATTGTGTTCCTCACGATTTCATAACATAGTAGACTTATTTTATTAGTGATCTATCTTGGTGAATTTTTTGTAAAACTGATGATTAAGTTCACCTAACGTCTCTTGACCTATATAGATGAATTTCACCTAAATCCTCTCAGACTTTAGGTGTGTATATTTTACCCTAACCATAAGTCTTTGTTTAAATATCCCCGGTTAGAGCTCAAATTAATTAGATGAGGGTTGGTAGCCTCAAATTACCACTATTATTCTGTTTTCCTAACTTCAACCTCTTTGGTCGATCAAGTTAAAGATACAAGCAATTAAATATTAAAACGAAAAGAATAATAATCCACTCAATTCACCATCAAGAATAACTATTTTATTTTTGCCTACTTCATTAATCCATCATGGTTCCCACAATCTGACCTCAAGAGATTTAGCTGCTCATGTTCATGAAAATAATAACATAAGATGTAGAAGAAATCATAATCAAATACTTACTATAATATGAAATTGTTTAACAAAATCTCCGAAGCTATACTGAATCACAAGAACATGATGAATTCTCCAATAAATATTAGTCTAAGTAACACTAAATTTCACAATGCTTTAATCCAAAAGCGCAAGCGAAGCTGGACGATAATGGAATATGTTGCACAATGTTTGAATCCAAAAAAGTGCGCACCTAAGGCATATTAAAAAGGGGTATATATAGTAGTATATTAAGCCTTCATTGTTCCTTTTTGGATTGAAATTGGGTTTTGCAGCTTCTGTTTCTAGTCAGATTAGGATTTGACTTGGCTGGCCGTCCGGACACTATGGCGTGTCGTGCCTCTTGGTGTGCATAGCTATGTGTCGCACTATTCAAGGCACGGGTCTGGCCTGTGCAATGCGTAGGCCCTTGCCTTGGCATGTCGGTGCAGTGCCATCTTGCTTGCTCAATTCAATTTCTTCTTTGCTCCAAAAGCTATAAAAAAATCCAAATCAATCACTTTAATGCCTGTATACATCTAATCATGTGCATTATCTCTTTTTCACAAATATCACATAACAAACAAGAAAAAACACACAATTTGTTCTCAAAACATAGCTAAGTATAGGCAAAATATGGTCAATAAATGCGTAAATGCACCCTATATCACTTAGCCTCATGATTCAGTTGTGAACAACTTGAGCCTTTATACTTAGCTTATAGTTTGAAACTCATTTTTTGACTTACTTTAACCTTATTATTTTAGTTTATTGTTTTTACTATCATGTTTTACTTATCCTGCATACTCAGTACATTCCACGCACTGAATGCATACTTTTGTGTTATATCCTCTCATGATATAGGTTCAGATAACCAGTCTCAGCCCGTTGCTAGATTCTATTCCTCTCTAGCTTTAGCATGGTTTTGGTGAGTCCTAATCACTCGAGGATATAAGTTTTGATGCAGGTCCTTTTATGTCATTTTATGTTTTCAGACTTAGTGGAGCTAGTTGGGAGTGTTGTCCTATTAGCTCATCTTATGAGTAGAGTCTTTCAGACATAAAGTGTAGATATACAGCTGTTTGACTTGTAATCTCCATTTACGTTTATAATATTCTAGACATCAACTTATGATATGATACATGATTGTTTTTGCTTAGGTTATGCTCTAAAATATGTTATGCGTGTATCATGGGTTAGCTTGAATCCATTCATGGTTCTAAGTCTCGTGATACGTTCGGGGTCTATGCTCGGGTTTGTGATAAACTTAGTATTAAAGCGACATGTTTAGGTGTATCCTAGGGTATCTAAAAGTAGCATTAAGTAGAGTCCTTTTCATGGGTGTGAAGTGTATCACACTTATAAGGAAGAGGCTATGAGACATTTTAGGAAACTTTTCTTTTTAATGATCTATGTCGTGTGATGAAGTTCAACCCTCTTTATTCGTCTAACTCATGCTATACGTGTTTGCAAAAAAATACCTCCCAGTAAAATCGATGGAAGGAGAAATGGAAATAGCCACAGAGATAGACACAGAGATAGGCATCTACCAGCCCCACCAGCTCCAGAGACCCTTTGAATGAGCAGGTGGCTCATGCCGAGTTTAGGGCTTCTTTTCAAATGCTAGCCCAGGCTATGACGGCACGATCAATTGGCAGGCAGTTGTAGCTATGAACCCTAATGGGACTGTTGCGGCAGCGAGAATATGAGACTTCACCAATATGAACTCGCCATAGTTTCATGGTTCCAAGGTGGATGAGGATCCACAAGAGTGTATTGGGGAGATCCAAAATATTTTCCAAGTTATGGGGATTTCAGGAAAGGAAAGTGTAGATTTAGCCTCCTATTAGCTGAAGAGGGTAGCTCTCATTTGGTTTTGGCAGTGGAAGGCAGGTCGTAGGGGAGGTGTAGTTCCTGTCGACTAGGATGAGTTCATGACAGCCTTTTTAGACAGGTTCTTTCCTTGAGATGAGGGATTCCAAGGTTATTGAGTTTATCAATTTGAACCAGAGTAATATTCAGTTCATAAGTATGCTTTGAAGTTCACTCAGTTGTCAAAGTATGCTCCGGAGATGGTTTCCAAGCCAAGAGATCAAATAAGTAAGTTTGTGTTGGGGGTCTCAATTTTAGTGGTCAAGAAGTGCAGTACTACTAAGCTCATCAGTGACATGGATATCTCTCGACTCATGATTCATGCCCAGCAGATCAAAGAGGAGAAGTTGAAGGAGAAGGAAAGAGAGATCAAGAGGGTTAGGACAGGACACTTAGACTACTCCTAGCATAGGATTGGTGGTGGACACCATCTACAGTCTCAGCAGAGGTCATCAGCCCCAATTCTATCATCAGCCAGTGTTCTATCTAGGCCCATAGATGATCAGGGAAGTAGAGCATCACACTCTAGAGGCCAGAGAAGCATGTCAGGGGAGCGCACTTTCCTAGATTTCTAGAAGTGTGGTAGGAACCTATCACACCCCAGCTTGGGAGGCATAAATGGCACCTAGTGCCACACTGGAATCTGGATGACCTGGCTAAGCTTATGCATGTCTAGTGCATGCCTGCAACTCAATTCAAGAAAATAATGAGCTATATCTCGGCTGTAATTACATCCTACGGCTGACAAGGTCGTATAGCCACTTGTAAAAGAAAATAGCTAACCAACAACAAGAAATAAAAGGGAATCCTATGCGGGCCGACAAGACCACCAAGTTGTCTAGTTATAACTAAAATGAAAATCGGGAAACTATAACGATACTATAGCCAACAAGGCCACTATCTAACAACTAAACAAGGCCCCACACGGCCAACAACAAAATGAACAACTGGAAATGTATAATCCGCAAGCCTCTAGGAGTGGAATAATGGTCGAGATAGGGCCCCAACCTACCCATAAGCTATACAATCAAAAGAGGAAACCTTCTAACTATCAACTCCAGAGGAGGGAAGCTAACTGTACTGCTAACTCTAGCTGAAAGCTAAGAAGGTCCTGATCCGCGTCTATCCACACCTGCAAGCAAGTAATGCAGCAACACCTCAATAATGGGCGTCAGTACAATATGTACCGAATATATAAAGCAGCAAAGAAAATGACTAAATAATACTGATAACGAAACTGAACAATTCAATAGAAGGGATGGAGAATTAACCTGAAATAACCTTATAACCTGTTGTACACCTAAAAATAAATAGTACAAATAAGAACCTTACCTGGCCCCCATAAGTCCAGAAGGTACATCCAACACAAAATAACCTGCCCGGGCCCCCCATAAGCCCTGGCGAGTTCACTTCAATTGATATACCCCTAATCAGGTCAAAATGAGTCAACAGGTAACTATAGCCGTCCTACTGGTCCCTTGGGTCTGCAAATGAGCCTGCACGACCCTTGATCTGTAGTTGTGTTCGAGTCTGGTGGACTCCTTATAACTGCATCCTAGGAACCAGGCTTGACGAGGGTGTGATGTCGATACAGCATAAAGATAATAGTTCATCCATGAAATGGACTATAATATGGCCCTTGGACCTCTGCATCGTCCCTTGGGACGGTATATCTCTCCTTGGAGCAATGCCATATAGCCCCTAGTGGGCGACGACACAGCTAGTAACCCTGGGGTTGGTCACGGAAGGCTATACAGGGTAGAGTTAATCTCAAACTAAACATAAAGTACTGGTCTCAACTAACAATAAAGCTAACCACAATAAACATACTACTGACTTTCTTATGAGGGCTCAAGTTGTATTACAATACTATCGGAAGTAACTTGCCGAAGAAATTCTCCTTAACATACCTTGATTGTCGTATTCTGAAGAACCGACGAGTTTCAACTTGTATTTGTCAGTTCTTTTCAACTGTAACTTTAATACTGAAAGAACGGGTCTAATTTCAATACTAAATTTGGCAAAAATGGTAACTTTTGATAGTAATATAAACTATAATTCAACTTCATAAAATACGGTCAAAAACCTATAATTTCTCGAGAGTTCAAAAGGGAGAAATGCTTACCTAAAGCCTGTGGTTGTTTAGAAATCAATTTGAAGCAATTCTAAAAACTTCTACTCAATGGAGTTCCAATTTTCCGAGCATATTTTGGGAAAATAACTCCGTAGTAATGCTCTACGTAGGTTTAGAACTCTCTACCCAAAGTTAATTTGAGATTGGACGGCGTTTGGTTGCGTAATCAGATAAAAAATGATTGAAATCTTCGTATTTTCTTACTTTTGGCCGAGGGAATAATTTGGAAATGAATTACAATTGAACTAAGGAGTATATATATATATNCCCGCGCTGCGCCTCCTATCGCGCTTCAGTGCCTGGCAGGTCGCGCCCTTCCGAGTATTTTTCCATATGCTTCAAGCTCTTCTTACTCGTCACAACTCCATGCGTACACTCACTAATCGTTAAAATTTACGGGGTGTAACATCCCCCCCCCATAAGAAAATTCATCCTCGAATGTCATTCTCAGGCTTAAAGGAGTTAACTCTCTTAACCAAGATTTAGAAATATTTCGGCAGAGTCTCCTCTGTAATATGGACTATCCAAAAACCTGAAACGCAGAAAAGTCCAATATAGGCACCTCGCAAGACGATATAACAACCATTATACAATAAAAAGGGGGGTAGTTAAGCAATAGTACTGATAGCATAAGTAGTAAATAATAACTTAATAACAACATCACCTTTAACTACATAATCTGAATCAATCCTGTAAAAAATGAGGATATCTAGACCTCATATCATCCTCAGCTTCCCAAGTCATCTCTTCTTTATTCCTTTTCCACCATAATACTTTAACAGAGGTAACATCTTTTGTTCTCAACCTATGAACCTGCCAATCTAATATGGCTATTGGAACCTCTTCATGGGCTAACTCCTCAGTAACCTGAATGTCCTTAACTGGCACAAAACAGGACGGGCCCCCTATACACTTTCGTAGCATTGACACATAAAAGACTAGGTGAACAGATCCTAACACTGGAGGTAAGTCTAGCTCATATGCCCCTTGGACTATTCTCTGGAGGATACGATATGGGCCAATAAATCTGGGGCTAAGATTTCCCTTCTTACCAAACATCATCACGCCCTTCATGGGAGAAACCTTCAGAAATACCAAGTCATCAACATTGAATTCCAGAACTCTACGTCGCACATTGAAGTAGGACTTCTAGAGACTCTGGGATGTTAACAAGCGGTCTCTGATGAGTTTTACTTTCTTTTCTGATTGGTGGATCGTGTCTTGTCCAATTAACTCTGATTCTCCTACCTCGAATCATCCGATGGGGGAATCTGCATTTTCGCCCATATAAGGCCTCATACGATGCCATCTAGATTGTTGAATGATAACTGTTGTTGTAAGAAAATTGAATAAGGGGTAAATTCTCATCTAAACTGGCCCCAAATTCTAACACACACGCCCACAACATATCCTCGAGTGTATGAGTTATAGGTTCTGTCTGCCCCTTTTTCTAAAGATGGAATGTTGTACTCAAATTAACTTGTGTTCCCAAGCCTTTTTGAAATGACTGCCAGAATCTAGCTGTGAATTGTGCCCCCTATCAGAAATGATAGAATTTAGGACACTATGTAATCAAACTATCTCTCTGATATACAATTCAACATATTCCTCGATTAAGAAGGTGGTCCTGACTGGCAGGAAATGAGCTGATTTCGTTAATCTGTCAACAATCACCCAGCTAGAATCAAATCTATGTAAGTACGGGCTAATCCTGTCACAAAATTCATGTTGATTGCTTCCCATTTCAACATAGGTACCGATATCTCTTGTGTTAATATACCGGGTTTTAGATGTTCAACTTTTACTTGCTGAAAGATAGGGCATTGTGTTACAAATTCTGCTACACCTTTTTTCATTCCAGGCCACCAGTAAATCTCCTTTATATCACGATTCATTTTCTTTGAACCCGGATGAAGGGAGTATTGAGGGTAGTGTACCTCGGCCATAATCTGCTGGCAGAGCCCTACTACATTTGGGACGCAAAGGCGACTGCTAAATCTCAGGACTCCACTTCAGTTACCTCAAAAGTTGATACTTCACCTTGCTAAACTTTATCTCTGAGCTATACTAGGTTAGGATCTTCGTATTACCTCTCTTTAACCTCTACAACCATGGATAATACTGCGGTATTCTGAATCACTGCTCCACTGTCTCTAAAATCTACTATTCAGACGACTAAGCTGGCTAACTGGTGCATTTCTCGGGCCAGCTCCCGCTATTCGGGCCTCAAATGTGCCAAACTTCCCATTGATCTATGACTAAGGGCATCTGCTACGATATTAGCCTTTCCTGGATGATATAAAATATTCACGTGGTACTCCTTCAACAACTCTAACCAGCGACGCTGCCGTAGATTCAACTCTTTCTGTCTAAAGATGGACCTGAGGCTCTTATGATTAGTAAAAATGTCCACGTGCACCCCATACAGGTAATTTCTCCAGATTTTTATGGCGTGAACTATTGCCTCTAACTCCAAGTCGTGAGTGGGATAGTTCTTTTCATGCTTTTGTAGCTTCCTTGAAGCATAAGCAATTACCTTACCATGTTGCATCAGCACACACCCTAGCCCAACACCCGAAGCATCACAGTATACTGCATAACCCTTTGAACCCTCTGGCAAAGCTAGTATTGTGGTTGATTTCAATGTGTTATTCAACTCCTAAAAACTCAGTTTAGATGCTTTAGTCCAATGAAATTTAGTTGCCTTTTGAGTTAACCTGGTCAAATGTGCTAATAGAGTAGAAAATCCCTCTACAAATCTTCTGTAATACCCAGCTAACCCCAGGAAATTGCGTACCTCAGTTGGAGTTGTAGGCCTAGGTCATGTATTTACTGCCTCGATCTTCTGCAAATCTACCTGAATACCAGTATCCAACACAATATGGCCCAAAAAGGCTACAAAATTCAGAACTCACATTTAGAAAATTTTGCATATAACTAGCGATCCCTGAGAATTTGGAGCACTATTCGCAAATAATCTCGGTGTTTTGCTTCTTAACGGGAATACACTAGAATGTCATCAATGAATACTATCACAAACAAGTCTATATATGACCTGAAGATGTTGTTGATGAAATCCATAAAAACTGCTGGGGCACTCGTCAACCCGAAGGACATAACCAGGAATTCAAAATGACCATACCTGGTCTTTAAAGTTGTCTTTGGAATATCTCTCTCCCAAACCCGCACCCGATGATATTCTGACCTTAAATCAATCTTGGAAAAGAACTTCGCCCCTTGTAGCTGATCAAACAAATCATCCATCCTGGGAAGTGGGTATTTATTTTTTATGGTAACTTTATTTAACTCCAGGTAATCTATACACATGCAGAGGGAGCCATCTTTCTTTCTTACAAACAAAATTGGCGCACCCCACGATGATGTACTCGGCCTGATGAAGCCCTTATCTAGCAAATCTTTCAACTTTTCTTTCAATTCTCTAAGCTCAGCAGGAGCCATTCGATATGGAGGGATGGATATAGGTTGAGTATCTGGTAATAGGTGGATAGAGAAATCGATTTCTCGTTCTGGGGGAATACCAAATAGTTCATCTGGGAACACATTTGGAAATTCATTGACTACTGGAATGGACTGGAGAGTCAGGGATTCTTCTTGTATATCCTGAACCCTGACAATATGATATATAGAACCCTTTTCTATTAACTTCATTGCCCGAAGATAGGATATGAACCTACCTTTTGGCGTAGCTGCACTGCTCTTCCACTCTGGAACTACTTTCCCTAGAAAGTGGAATTGGACTGCCTTGGTCCAACATTCTACATTGGCATAACATGGAGCTAGCCAATCCATACCCATTATTGCATCAAAATCAATCATGTCTAGTTCCACTAAATCTGCTAAATTCTAGCGACCAACAACCTCTACCATACAACCCTGATAGATCCGTTTAGCTATAATAGAATCGTCGATGGGCGTAGAAATTAAAAAGGGTCGCTGAAGAAATTTTGGCATTTTACCGAACTTCCGAGCCACTATTGGTGTAACATAAGACAAAGTGGAACCTGGGTTTATCAAAACATAAACTGAATGAGAATAAATGTCCAGCATACCTGTTTTAACATCTGGTGACGACTCCATCACCCCAGTAAAGCATATGTGCAATCTGGATCGGTGCTTGAACTCGATGCCCCAGACCTGTCTCGGCCTCTGCCGGCTGGAGTTGAGGGCCTGCGCCTTGCTGAAGGTGCTAGGGCACATGACACTACTGAAGATCTATCATGTTGGTCCCGATCACCCTGACCTCTAGCTGGACAGTCTCTCATCATGTGACCCTCTTATCCACAGGTGTAACAAGAAGTAGAACCATACCTACATGTCCCAAGATGACGTAGATTGCAGATAGAAAAACGTGGCATGGTAAGTCTGCTCTACCCTAATCCTCTCTGCTGCTGTGAACCCGATGCTCGTGAGCCCTCGCCGAGTCCTGACTGCCCTCGATGGTCTGATCTACCACCCTGCTGCTGCTGCGGAGGTGGGGGTCTAGGTTCTTTTCCTGATAGTCATGGCCTAGGTTTGCCCTGAAACTCTTCCTGAGTGTCACTATGTCTAGCCCTGCAGCGCTACTCCTGATTTACCCTCTCTATCTCCCGCTATCGCAGTCTGATCCCCTCAATACTCTGAGCAAATTCCTAAATATGGGCGATATCCATGTCCTCGGTTAGGGTAGCTGGAACACAAGTCTCCACGTACTCTGGAAGTAGCCCCATAATAAACCGGTGCACTCTAGCTAGCATCGTGTCTACGAAAGCTGGTGCATATCAGGCCAAGGAATCAAATCTCATAGCATACTCCCGAACACTCATCGAACCCTGTTTTAGATGCAAAACTAATCTACTCGGGCTTTTCAAATTTCCCCCAATAAATAATGATCTAGGAAGGCCTCTGAAAAGATGGACCAAGTCAAAGGGTGAATATCTCTACCTCGGCACCTTCAACACTCATACCATAACACTGATATGTCCCGTAGTCGAAATACCACTAACTCAACCGACTCCGCAAGCGTGGCATGCATTACCTTGAAAATCCGTTGCAGCTGGTACAATTAGTCTTGAGGGTCCTCATCTCTGTCTTCCCCTGTGAACTGCGGGGGACTCAGAATGAGGAACTCTCAGACCCTCAAACTACAAGGTCCTCCTGAAGATTCTACAACCACGGGTGCCACTAACTGACGCTACGCAGCCATCATCTGAGCTAGCATGAAGACAATGCTCCTAAACTCCTGATATGAGGGTATCAGTATAGGAATTGCTGGTGGTGGTGCCGACACATCTTCTGCTCTAGACGGCTCCTGGCGTGGCGGAGAATGTTGTGGAGACCGAGATGAAGTCTCCCTATCACCCTCAAATCGGACTGGCTGTGACTGAGGCACCTAGCTAATGCCTTCTCCCACCGTTGTATCTAACCTCCAGCCGGTCGTAGTCTGTCGCGTGTCCGACATTTCACTGAAGAAAAGCATAACATAGTAAGCCTATGGAATCAACCCCATACAACACGGCTCTATAGCACGAATGGAAGAGAAAGAAGTGTAACCACCATAACATGCCTCGCAGCCTCCTGTCTATAGAATGTGGTGCACACCACATCCATAGACAAGACTCTACTTGGCACGGCTTGCAGACGCCCTGGGATACGACCTGCTCTGATACCATGTTTGTCATGCCCCACCTTAGGAGGCATAACTGGAACCTAGTGCCACACTGGAATCTGGCTGACCTGGCTAGGCTTATGCACGTCTGGTGCATGCCTGCAACTCAATTCAAAAGAAATAACGAGTTATATCTTGGCTGTAATTACAGCCTTTGGCCAACAAGGCCGTATAGCCACCTGTAAAAGAAAGTAGCTAACCAACAACAAGAAATAAAAGGGAATCCTATGGGGGCCGACAAGACCACCATGTTGTCTAGTTATAACTGAAATGAAAATCAGGCAACTATAACTATACTATAGCCGACAAGGCCACTACCCAAAAGCTAAACAAGGGCCCACACGGTCATCACACGAAATAAAAAATATATAGGCCCCACACGGCCAACAATAAAATGAACAACTGGAAATCTTTAATCTGCAAGCCACTTGGAGTGGAATAATGGTCGAGACAGGGCCCCGACATACCCATAAGCTATACAATCAAAAGAGCAAACCTTCAAACTATCAGCTCTGGAGGAGGGGAGCTAATTATACTGCTAACTCTGGCTGAAAGCTAAGAAGGTCCTGATCCGCATCTATCCGCACCTACAAGCAAGTAATGCAGCACCCCAAAGATGGGCATCAGTATAATATGTACCAAATATGTAAGGCAGCAAAGAAAATGACTAAATAATACTGATAATGAAACTGAAAAATTCAATAGGAGGGATAGAGAATTAACCTGATAAAACCTTATAAACGTCTATACAACTAACATAAATAGTACAAACAAGAACCTTACCTGGCCCCCATAAGCACGGAAGGTACATCCAGCATAGAATAACCCGCCCGGGGCCCCTATAAGCCCTGGCGAGTTCACTTCAATATATATACCCCTAATCAGGTCAAAACGAGTCAACATGTAATTATAGTCGTCCTACCGGCCCCCTAGGTCGGCAACAGAGCCCACTCGACCCCTGATTTGTAGTTGCATCCGAGTCTGATGGACTCCTGATAATGGCACCCTAGGCACCAGTCTTGATGAGGGTGTGATGTCGATATGGCCGAAAGATAATAGTCCATCCATGGAATGGACTATAATATGGACCTTGAGCCTCTGCTTCGTCCCTTGGGATGGCATATCGCTCCTTGAAGCAACGTCATATAGCCCCTGGCGGGCAACGACATAGCTTGTAACTCTGGGGTTGGTCAAAGAAGGCTTTGTCTCATGTCCAACCTCGTACCCAACTCGACCTGCAAGGTCCTCCAGAAATGGGAAGTGAACTGAGTGCCCTTGTCTGACATAATTGAAATAGGCACTCCATGTAACCGAATGACCTCCTTCACGTATAGCTTGGCTAGTTTCTCCGCATTGTAAGTCAACTGGACCGACAAGAAATGAGAAGACTTGGTCAACCTGTCCACTATGACCCAAATTGAGTCAAATTTTCCCAAAGTCTTGGGGAGACCACCACAAAGTCCATAGCTATCCTCTCCCATTTCTGCTCGAGGAAAGGCATTCACTGAAGTACTCCGTCTGGCTTTTGGTGCTTATACTTCACCTGCTGACAACTTAAACACTGAGCAATGTAGTCCACAATATCCCTCTTCATCCTACCCTACCAATAAATGTTGTTTCAGATTGTGGTACATCTTGATGACTCTGGGGTGAATGAAATACCTCGAGTTGTGAGCTTCTACCAAGAGAGCTTTAATTAGCTCACCAACTCGGGGAACACACACCCTCCCCTTTATTCTCAGGACCCCATCATCATCCAATACTGCTTCCTTAGCCTCTCCCCACAGAACTTTATCCTTAATCTTACCCAGCTTTTCTTCTTCAAACCGTCTGGTTTTAATTTCCTCTAGCAGCGAGGATTTTTCCTCCAGGTTGGCTAGCACCCCACCATCTTCGATCAACGACAATCTCACTAAGCTATTTGCCAAGGTCTGGACTTCCCTGGCCATCGGCCGCTGAGTAGCTTCCAAGCAAGCCAAACTGCCCATACTCACTGTCTTCCTGCTCAACGCGTCTACCACCACATTGTCCTTTCTTGGGTGGTACAAGATGATAATGTCATAATCCTTAAGCAGCTCAATCCATCTCCTTTGCCTCAAATTGAGATATTTTTAGGAGAATACATATTGTAAGTTGTGATGATCCATGAACACCTCACATCGGGCTCCATACAAATAGTGCCTCCAAATTTTTAGTGCAAACACCACCACTGCTAACTCCAGATAATGCGCAGGGTAATTTTTTTCATGCACCTTCAATTGTCTCAAGTCTTGCACAATCACCCGCCCTTCCTACATTAACACAACACCCAACCCAGACTGTGAGGCATCACAATAAACAACAAAATCGTTACCTTCCATGGGTAACACCAGGATAGGTGTTGTGGTTAGCAGAGTTTTAAGTTTCTAAAAGCTCGCTTCACATTCCTATGACCACTAGAAAGGCACATCCTTTTGTGTTAACTTGGTCAATGCCGAAGCAATGGAGGTATCCCTTCACGAACCGATTGTAGTAACTAGCCAGCCCCACAAAACTCCAGATTTTGATCACATTTGTTGGCCTTGCCCAATTTATGACTGCCTCCACCTTTTGTGGATGAACTCGAATGTCCTCCTTGGAAACCAAATGCCCCAGAAAGGACATAGTTTCCAACCTAAACTCGCACTTGGGGATTTGGCATACAACTGCTTCTCCTTCAGTAATGCCAGCACAATCCTTAAATGATTTTCGTGCTCCTACTTGGTCTTAGAATATACCAAGATATCATTAATAAACACAGTAACAAATAAATCCAGGTAAGGTTTGAAAATATCGTTCATCAGTCTCATGAACGCAGTTGGGGCATTAATGAGTCCGAATGACATGACCAGAAACTCGTAATGCCAATTCCTGGTCCGAAAGGATATTTTGGGAATGTCTTCAGCCTGGATTTTCAAATGGTGATAACCAAACCTCAATCAATCTTTGAAAGTACAGCCGCTCTATGTAACTGTCAAACAGATCATCTATTCGAGGAAGAGGGTACTTATTCTGAATAGTTACCTTGTTCAAGTGGTGGTAGTTGATGCACATCTGCATACTACCATCCTTTTTCTTTACAAAAAAAAATTGGGGCACCCCACGGTGATACACTTGGTCTAATGAATTCTTTATTAAGCAACTCATGCAACTGCTCCTTGAGTTCTCTCACCTCAGCAGGTGCCATTTGGTATGGAGGAATAGAAATGGGTCGGGTTCCTAGTTCCAAGTCTATACAGAAATCTATGTCGCGGTCCAGGGGCATGCTGAGAAAATCTGCAGGAAACACCTCTAAGAACTCACAAACAACCGGGACCGACTATATGGAAGGACTCTCTAAACTAGTGTCCCGAATATGCGCCAGATACGCTGAACAACCCAGCTCTATCAACTTATGCGCATAAATATAAGAAATAAGTTTCTTAGGAGCAGGGATACGATTCCATTTCAACTCCAACCTAGACGACTTTGTACCCATTATAATGGCAGTCATAAATAGCAATCTAGAATGGCATGGTAAGGGAAAACCCATCTCATTTTTAAAATTATATCAAAATCAACCATATCAAAAAACTTATTTCTCCCCAGCGCACGCGCAAGCGTACGCAGTCGTACAAGTAATACAATGGCCCTTTTTAAGAGCCAGATGTTGAACCCACAGGGACTGGACTAATTAAGCGAATATTCAAGTTCAAGTGTTAATTTAACCTTCATAAGTGTTAATAGAAGATATTTTGGATAATTTTAATTAAATCTAAAGGTGATCACAAAAGAATCAAGAAACAATACAAGAAGCAACTGGAGTTAAGGCCTGATAATCATGCAATGCTACAATTCACAATGGTTTGAGCATGAAAACTTCAATTATTGTCTCACATAGTTAAAATTCGGTATTCATGGTCTCTCGAGCCTCTAAACACAACAAACTAGTCTCACACATACATCGTTGAGCGGGGATATGGCGTCATAATTCGTGAGCAATTTAACTATGTGGATGTAGTTTATGGGGTTTATGCCCTTGATTATGGAATTCCGTACCTCTAATCATTTAACCTGACTTAGCTTCACAACTACTTCTACAACCGGTGATGTGACAATTCTAAGTCGGTGTCTAGCTCATCCCATTTTATTAACCAAGAAAGGTAAATTAGGTATAATTTCTATCCTAACCGCAAATCCTATTGTAAAGACGAGAACTTTCTCCCTGGATTCTTATGTTCTAACCTAGGGTTACTCTTTCGAGCTTTTTCTAACTTAACAAGTTTATTATTATGGTGATAAAGCATAAAAACAATAATAATTAAGAATGCAAGACAAAACAACAACCAAAAACTCAAACCAAAGATGAAAATCGAGCAATTACATTCATATCACGTGGCCTCAAACCTAGAGGAAGGATTTTAGCCACTCATGTTTGTACAATTACTCAAAAACATGTTTAAAGTTAAGTAATTACAAGAATGATTAAAAGAGAATGAAAAATAACGAATTCTAGGTAGAGTTCTTCACTTCTTCCTTCGCTCCTTTCCGTTGTTCTCAAATATTTCGTGATAATTAAATTAGAAGCTAAGGGTTCAATTTATAATAAGTTGGAAAAATGCAAAATTTGGCCTGTGGTGAAACAACTCCATGTCACGCTGGCTATTGCGGAGACTTGCCTCCGTGACACGCTGCCTATCGTGGAGATTTGGCTCCGTGACACTCTGCTGTCGCAGATGCTCAGTATTTTGCAGCCCCTGCTCATATAAATTAATTCTTTGCTCTGTGGCACGTTGTTGAACACCCCTATGCTTCTCCGTGGCACGAAGTTGACTCCAAATGTTCTTTTTAGCTTGTCCCGCCATACATAATCCGTCCCTTAACATTTATCTTCAAGATTACGATCATTATCTTCACATTGTGCTCCATACATTGGCACTTTCAACTTATAAAGGGAGCTAATCATATTTGTTAGTCCATGGCAACAAATTACACAAAATACATGAGACTATTCTTAAATTAAGGTACAACATGGGTAAACCATGGGTATAAAATAGTATTTAGGCATGTAAATATGCCCAAGATACCTACCCCATACTTAAAGTCTTGCTCGTCCTCAAACAAATCCTTTACATCTCATGCACAAGTAAGACTCACAAATTACCAATTGATGCAAGATGGCTCAAATTAAGGCTACAATGACTGATTTAGATGGAAAGTTCAAATAAAGCATGTTATATATATAATTTATACCACAATTCAAATCCAATACAACCAACAACCAACTTAAGACCTCCTAGCCTCAAG
>JACEIK010008810.1:32477-42865 GCA_018107945.1 Datura stramonium
CAATCAAGAAGTCCAACATGAATTCTATCTTTCCTCAAACATGTTCTCTCACAATAAGAGAGATACCCATTTTTCACTCGCAAGTTTTCCAATTATAGCATGTATGGGTATATGAATTAGAATTCAGCTCACTCTCACAAAGAATTCACATGCATCATGTATTGACCCATAAGCTTGCCTTTAGTGTATTACTTCTCTAATTTAGGAATGTTTGGAAGTAAGATCAAATAGGACTTATCAGGTTGTAATATAAGCTAAGGGACGGGTAGGTAATATTCTGGCTAGTAATAGTGGCTATCTTCCCCAAGCGCTTTTAATACATCACACTTTCATTAAGGACATCTCCTCTCTTAACCTTTATTCTTTGCACTTATAAATTTCCTCTTTTCTTTCCCCATTTCTTTATTCACACTTAGCTTATTAGTAAGGAATACTTAAGAAACTTTTTCATTCTTTTTTTCTCTTACTCCCTACCAATACTCAAGCATTTTCAAACAAGTGCACCTCTAATCTTTTCCTCAACTCCCACAACTGTTATTTTTCCTTCTTTTTCATGATTCTCACTCCTTTACTCTTTTGGATTTTTAACTTAAGCACTTAGGAGTTTTGGATAAACTTCAAGGCTATTGAAATAAAAGGATTAAGCTTATGTTGCAGTTATCAAAGAATAGGCTTAAGGCTCAATGGGGCTAACTAGGATCAGAAATTCAAGGTAGGTAAAGCGAGGGATAAAAATTAGGCTCATTCAAAGAAATGCCTAAATCATCTTCTACAATCAACATCCCTCATTTCATTTTGTATACACACCAGGCAAGTTCTAGATACTACACAATAGCATGGAATATTCAAAAACCTTACACTCATAGCACATGCTCAATTCAAGATAGATTAAGTATACTCTTAACTCAGCTAATCACAAAAAATCAAAATTAAGCTTTAAGCACATAGAGTCACATTCAAGAGCCTAGGTGTGTCAACAAAAGTTATACAACTGGTTAACATGCTTCTCAATTAAAACCACTTTCATCTTACAATCATGTACAACACATAATAAGAACATCAAACTATCAATCAGCTCAGGGTTCAAGAACAATACTTATTGACTAATTTTCCCTCAAGACGGTCATCATCCATCTATCATCGGGAAAAGTCCCTAACTATGACTGAAAATTTATGTAAAAAAAAATGAAAATTTTTATTTCTCGATTCAAAGTGCCCCCCTTCGAAAAAGAACCGAAAAGAAAAACCAAAGGGTGGGTGAACTGTGCTCAATTCAAATTTTTTCAACAAAAACATTATATCCAGCACCACATTCACCCGAAATAACTTAGCACAAAATTTTGAAATTTCCCTCACCCCACACTTAATTTATGCTATGTACCCAAAGCATAATTTTGAAAGCAAGACTAAAGGTGAGAGATACTTCCTGAGGCCTCTAGACCTAGCTAGCAGCATGCGTTGTCCATTTTTCATCTTGGGGATCCTCAACCCCACACTTGCGCTTTGACATGCTCCTTAGCTTCCACTTCTAAGGGTACTCATACTTTCCCTCAATTTGTGCTTAAGTTACACCAATTAAAACAAAAACAAAAAGTGAAGATAAACAAAAGACAAATACAGAAAGAGAAATTGTACCTGTGGTACTCTTGGGTTGCCTCCCATGTAGCGCCTTATTTTACGTCGCAGAACGATGCATCAAGTTTCACCACTTTTTCCTCCACTTTGAGGATATGAATCTACCCCTAATTTCTTCTCTAGTTTCCTCTCATGCTCCAGGGTGGTGGTGAAAAAATGAAAGGACCAAGCAGTAGATGTCGTCTCTTGCACTTATTGGCCCTTACGTAAGTGAAGTCATTTTTTCTCTTGGAATCAGTAAATTTAAGAATATATGGGGCTTGTTCCTCCTCTAGACCTTTCTCTACAAGCTTGGAAGACTCTATTTCTAGGGTTTCAACCAAGCTTAATGTCAAGAAATTCTTCGAGTGGGATACAATACACCTCAACTCTGAAACTGCATTGTGCTTGACCTCCTTGTTTGTATACACCTTCTCCACATCAACATCTGACTCCACATGAATGTCAAATAGTTGGAACTCTTATCTCTCCTTTCATGAATGATTGGCCATATGTGTTAGACCATCACAGAGACTCTCAAGAGCTTCTAACTTTTGAGATTGTTCCAAGAACTCACCCTTTTCTTCTCCTGACAATCCCTCTTGAGTATTGGCTAAGACCGTCACTTGCAAATCAAAGAAAGCTTCAGCCTCAGCCATCATCTCTGTGAACTTGGCGCTTATCATTTCTAAGGCCTCTCCATTTTCCTTGGTCTAAACTCCCAATACTTCCATCTGCTCCCTCATCGCTTCTGTCTACTCAAGGACCTGTTTTAACATATTTTCTATCTGAACTTGGTGTTCTAAGTCCTCCTTTATATCATTCATGTACTCATCAAAAACAACAAAAGGATCATAATAGGGGCTTGGGGTAGGGGAATATGAATTTGGACAACCATTCCAATGGCCATCCTGACCACCACATATATTGCAAGTCACACAATGTAGCCACAAGTGGGGTCCTCCACAATTCAGACAAGAATCATTGACATAGGAGTATCCACCATTCAACCCATTTGTACTCCATGACGTCATGTCAATAAGGGTATCAAGCTAAAAAATAAAAATAATAGAATCTACAAAATAAAAATTTTTTTCAACACTTAGAAAATTCTACATCAACACAAAAAATAAGAAATTCACTAATTTCAACAGTCCCCGGCTATGGCGCCAAAAAACCTTATTGCGCCCCAGCGTACGCGGTCGTACAAGTAATACAGTGGCCCTTTTTAAGAAATGGATGTCGAACCCACAGGGACTGGACTAATTTAGCGAATACTCAAGTTCTAGTGTTAATTTAACCTTCACAAGTGTTGATAGAAGATATTTTGGATAATTTTAATTAAGTCTAAAGGTGATCAAAAAACAAGCGAGAAATAATACAAGAAGCAATTGGAGTTAAGGCCTGAACACCATGTTATGATGAAGGAAACGATGGGGTTGCGTTCATGGTCAAGTCATAGTGTTCTTGTAGAGAATTGTCGGGGAGGATGATGGAATCCTTGCCTTTCTCTAGCCACCCTACTCTTTTCATAGTTAGAATAGCCAACCCTTCGTTCTGGGATGCTTTTAATGACTAAACTTTATTACAATAGGATATGGGTTTTTAAAATTAGACAAAAAATAGAGTTTTGGTCTGCATCGTTCATTGCAGTGGGGACTTTTTCCGCTGTAGTGGTCCTGCTACGGCGAAAGGGTGTCAACAGCAAATGCCTTAATGCCTGGGCCCACTAAATTTTAACTCCGTTCATTAATCATTTATCTAACAATTTTTTTTTTCGAGAAAATAAATATAAGCCCGCAAAATTTTAAATTTTCACGCCAACATCATCAAGGTGCTATAATGATTGGGTGGATCGTTACATTAGATATAAATTAAGTAACTGTTCGTCCTCGAATGGCTTCATAGGACATGCAAGTGTATTCTATCGCATCGTGATCAAAATATACATGGACCATGATTACGGTTACTCTCACCCTACCATGATCATATCATTATCACTTTCGAATTTAATCAATTATTTTTCACTAGACCCACTTTTTGAGGTCTTAGAAATGCTAATAAGTGTATTACTCGAGGGTTACAAACAAATTTAATTACCCGGTTCCCTTATTTCCATTTGGGAAGAATTACCACTCAAGAGAATTATATCCAACTATTCCTTACTGGGATTTATCAAATTACCCATGATTCTTTTATATTTATTATTTTGTAACCCACATACCCCTTTCTCCTCTCATGCAACTTTTTTAGTTACTATAGTCACTTATAGGACTTTCGTAATTAAGGACTCGGGATGTTTTATGACCCTCACATATATTAGAAAGCATGAATGCACACTGGATAAATCGGACCACTGCAACGAGCTCTTACCGCTACAGCATTCTTACTACAACAAAACACAGATCAGTTTAAATGATACAGAGAGATGATTTTTGTTCATCATTCACATTTTCAACTTCACTTTGGATGAAATCCTCTACCCTCATGCGATTCTATTCATCTCCCTCAAGTAATCATCGTTCTTACCTCATTTATACGTTGCTTACTCTACAATAGTTGTAATTTCCATGCCTATATGCTCGATTTGGGGTTGGTTTGGGGTGGTGAGGGTAGGTTTTATTTTTTCACTTGTGGGGGTTGGATTTTGAAGCATGCTTAGTTCATTTATGTTGTCAATTATTACACATCATTCTTTGCGTGCTATTGACTACCTTTATGGGATTTTTGCAGTAGAAATGGTGGAGTTGGGGTAGGGTGGTGGTTTGAAGTTGTTCGTGCCCTTAAGGCTTGAAGGAGCTAGATATTCAGTTGAATAACTAGTTGTGGGGCTTGGGGATACCCTCCCTTTCCTGATCTATACTCATTTCTGGAAAATATCAAGGTTGAAAATTGGTCTGCCATTACTGGGGTCAAAGGTTTGTTGAAAAGATGACTTTCGCTGCAGCGGGACCCCTTTTCTATATTGCGATATCGCTACACAGATACCTTCCCATTGTGGTGGACTCTCTATAGCGGACCCTATCTGTTGTAGTGGTCACGTCTTAGGAAGAAATTCGGGGTCTATCACTATTTTGACTTAAATTCTAATTCTTGTCCTTTCCCTTTGAATATTCATCTAAAGTATTTGCTTTTCCACAGGCACTACTATTGTTATGTCTAATGACAGTTCTCACTCTAGTTAGATCCGATTTGTCAATGACCAATACAAACTAAGATATAATGAGCAGGAAATCAAGGGCTTGGTGCACGAACCAAAATCGATTATGCAGGATGTGGCACAGAAGGCGCCAAAGTTCTATACTAGGCTCCAAATGATGGGCCCACTGGTTGAGGAGCCATGCAAGGCTAGTGAGAATTAGGTAAGGGAGTTATATGTCCATCTTCCCACAGTAAAGTGGTCCTTCCTAGACCCGGTTTCTTACGTCAGGGGAATGTTATTTAGCGTCAGTGCTACCTCTATCAATGAGGTGTTGGGGTTTCCAAATCCTCTGAAGGCCGATTTGAAGGCTAGGGATGTCAAGGGTAATGGACAGTGGCTCGTGAGCACTTTGGAGATAGAGGAGAAGAGAGCCTCGACTCATTGGGGAATTACTCGTACCAATATTAAGGGTACTCACTTCACTACTGAGACTCAGAGGTGGCTAAACCTGGTGTCTCGGTGGATCCATCCATCCACAAATGTCAGCAATGTCACTTACCCTCGAGCACTAGTGGTGGCATGCATTCTGGACCAGGTGCCGGTCAATGTAGGAGCACAGGTGGTGAGGAGTGGAAGTACTTCTCGGTGAGAAGCGAGACTAGCCGACTTTCTCTTCCCTCATTACTATGCTTTGCCAGCTTGCGAGAGTATGCAGGGAGAGGAGGGATACCATGGTGGCATGTGATGTGCCCTTCGATCCTTTGAGGATGAAAGGTGCACCAGGGAGGGACAGGAAGAAAAGGAGGGTTTCTTGGATGATGAGGACAACAAGGGCTGGCCCTTCCAAGCCTGCCGACCCATTCAAGCAGATTGAAGTGCAGATAGCCGCCATGAGAGAGCTACTGGGAGGGTTTCCCAGACCTCCCCCGATTGGTGCATCATTAGGTGCTACTGATACGAACCATGAAGGATTACAAGGAGTAGTTTCTTTCTTAGCCCAGGCCCATGGTGAGATCTAGGAGGATCTGAAGAAGGAGAACAAGAAGCGGTGCTCTTGGGACAAACTATTTATCCGCATGTTAAAGGGGGTCAAGAAAATTTTGAAGACTCTTGCTCTAGGTTCTAAGATGTCATAGGTGTCCAATGAGGATGTCTCACAGTACTCCTTCCTTAGTGGGTTCGAGGATGAGGATTTCGATAATAGTAGTGACGAGGTGTCACAACCCGAGTCTATACCCTAGACGCGACACGGTACTTAGGACCACAAGTGACCCCAAGCTAATCCATGGCATAGCATACTAATTAAATTCTGAATAACTAGACGAAATCTATAAGTAGAAGCTTGAAAACATAACTGCTGAAAATACCTTACACAACAAACATATGATAACATACCGAATTACTAACGCTATCTAAAAGCCAGCTAAGAAACTTATGAGTTTCTTGGACAAGTCCCCAGCTAACTCTAAGGTATGAAACTAAAGTAACAAAATATAAAGCTTGAAGTGATACTCCGGACCTCGGTAAATAAGGACTCACCACAGAGGTCTACTGAATGTCGCTGGAGAAGGACTACTGACGGTGTTGACACTAAGAGCCTACGCCTGTATCATAAGATGATACAACATAGAAAGTATGCACAAGTACTTTGAATGTACTGAGTACATGAGATATGACATAAACATAAATATACTGAAAGCTGTAAACTGTACTAACAGAACATGCAATGATCATACTGGAATTTCAAATATTAAAAGCATCCAAAAAGATACTAACACTGTAAGTACTAATAATTAATATAATATCATAACATTTCTGAGTTGTGGAGTGCGGAACTGAACTGGAGACTGACACTGCACTAGACTGAGTTGTACTATACTAAACTACGGGAGAACTATAACCGACATATAACAACGTGAGCTAGATATGGAGTCTGATGTATATCCCCCATCAGAGAAGGCTTACTATACCTTGCCAGGGTATAGTAGCTGAGTTGGGTGATCATTGTCTGATGCCCATTCGGGCAAATAACCTACAGTGGTAACGTAGTTCTAAGAACCTGGGTGCGCTGAACCCCGGCCATCTTGGTGCCAAGTTCTACTCCCACTTAAAATCCTTATTTTGACTAACTAGGCTGATAGCTCGAAACTGATCTCCTAAGACTTAATTCAGAACTACATGTCTGGAAGTGTTTTGAGAGTCTAAAGTCCTGAAAACAACTATGTTCCAAGACTTGTCAGAGTTGCTTTATCTGAAAGTATTGTAACGGTCTAAGCAACAACTAACAAACTGATAACTGGTACTAGTGAGGTTACTGAGTTCCTAAAGGCTATATGTAGTCAAATTAATCAGCTGATATTTATGTAAAACTCTACGTATACTAAGATTTTACTGAGTCTCTAAAACTGGATGTACCAAGATATTAACTTTTATTCAAGTATAGGTAATAATCACCCAATATCCAAGTAAAAACCCTCTATACCAAAATAAATTTCAGCTTGAGTCTAAATCATGCAAGTTTTACTCGAATTGATGCTAAGGAGAAAAACTAATGAAAGCAACTGAATCAAATAGAACTAAGGCATGAATTTTAGTTAGAAATACACATGTGAACTAAAGGAATTAACAGAATTTAAGGAATTCTTTAATAACTAAAAAACCCTAGCTTTAGCTATTCTGCAAGGCTAGAATTTAGAGAGTTTTCTGAAACTAATTTGGGATACAAGGGTGGAAGAGATTCCCTTGTTGGAATCCCACATACCTAAAGAAGGAAGTCCTTGAGAAAACACTTGAAATTATGAGAAGAAAATGGAAACCCTTGCCTCTATTTTGAACTTCTCACTGAGTTTTCTATGGACTAATCTAAGAGAGGAAAGTGAGAAATGAGGGAGGAAGATCGATCAACTCCTCTTAACCCCTACTAAATTCCCCAAAATGAAGTAGTTCAGGAATTAAAAATAGAGGGAAGTTACAAAAATGCCCCTATAACTTGGACTATTTAAGTCCCATTTCCAATCACCAGGAGGGACCTAACGAGTCGTTATGTCACCAGACGACCCGTGGTCCTCACTCGTCGTCACTAGCAACATTCCCCCTTTTCTGAGCTTATCTTGATGACTTCACTTAGCGATCCATCATGACTCCTAATTAATCGTTCCACTAAATGTTAAGTCTCTATGAATTTTAGGTTTTCATCCATGCATCACACCTAACGAGACACCGAACAAGTCATTTGGTGTCATGATGACCCGTCGCCTCCACTCGTTGTCGCCACTGGAAATTTTTCCATCCGACCATCCTTCCAGGACAATGACTCATTTGATGAGTCGTGAGGTGGAACTATGACTCATCCCTCAAATCGTTAAGTCCGCAGGAGATCCCAAATTTTACCAACTGATGCACACACAATGGGCCACTTAACGAGTAGTGGAGTCACGCAATGAGTCACTCCATGACTCTTTCTGTGACCTAGTGCAGATTTTCCTACTCTCTTAATTTCAGTTCTTAGGTTTGATTATATGGACTTTTGGGGTGTTACAATATCTCCCTCTTGGGAACATTCTTCCTCGAATGTAGGATAAGCATATTGGAAGACTGGGGAGGGGATCTGAAAGCCCAAAGCTGAACAACTTTAGCTGAAAATTGATGGAGTGATTGACTCCGGACTGGGATACATGATTGAAACTGAGATAGACATACTAACTGAATTTACACAATTAGGGTGCTCATTAAAACACGGTAAAGCTGATAAGTATAGAACTGAATAAGGTACTGAGGGGGAATTTAATACCTGATGCATAAGCTGAATTAAAAGGAAATAAATGTGGGTATTTAGCCATCATGTCTACTCCTACTTCATATGTAGCTCCCTCAACTAGTTGGTTCCTCCATAAGAATTTTACTGAAGCGACCTCCTTGTTTCTCAGCTTACAAACCGACGGTCTAGGATCTAAACTGGAACTTCTTCGTAAGAGAGACTGTCTTTTACACTCACACTCTCTAGAGGAACTACTGAGGTCAGTTCATCGATGCATTTCTTTAACATAGACACATGGAAGACTGGGTGCACCGATGCTAACTCCATAAGCTACTCCAGCTCATAAGCCACATTGCCAATACGTCTCAGGATTTTGTAAGGACTGATATATTTGGGATTGAGCTTTCCTTTTTCCCAAATCTCATCACCCTCTGCATAGATGATATTTTCAGGTATACCCAATCATCCACAGCTAACTCCAACTCCCTTCTCCTCATATTTGTATATGATTTCTGTCGGCTTTGAGCTGTTCTTAGTCGTTCCCTGATAAGTTGGAACTTTTGCATGGCCTCATGTACTGAATTAGGTCTTATCAAGGTAGATTTACCAACCTCAAACCACCCTATAGGAGATCTACACCTCCTAATATATAATGCCTCGAACGAGGCCATCTGAATACTAGAGTTGTAGCTGTTGTTGTATGAAAACTCAATGAGAGATAGATGATCATCCCAACTGCCCTTGAAATTGATCACATAAGCCCTCAACATATCTTCCAAAGTTTGAATAGTCCGCTCGGCCTGTCCATCCTTCTATGGGTTGAAAGCTATGCTGATGACCTGGGTACCAAGTCCTTTTTGGAATGACTTCCAGAAGTGCGAGGTGAACTGAGTACCCCAATCTGAGATGATAGACAAGGGAAATCCATGAAGTCTGACTAACTCATGAATGTATAGCCTAGCATATTTCTTTGCTAAATCTATGGTCTTAACTGGCAGGAAATGTGCCGACTTAGTCATCTAATTCACGACAACCCAAATAGAGTCGTGTTGTGGACAAGTGCGAGGTAGACCTGTGATGAAGTCCATGTTCACTTTTTCCCATTTCCAACTAGGAATACTAATATCCTGAGTCATACCCCCAGGTCTTTGGTGTTCAACTTTGACCTGTTGGTAGTTTAGACACTTAGCCACAAATTCGGCAATGTCTTTTTTATGTCATTCCACCAATAGATTTCCCGTAGATCACAGTACATCATGGTGGCACCTAGGTGTATAGAGTACCTACTTCTATGAGATTCCATTAATATTTTTTGTCTAAAATCTTCTATCTCTGGAACACACAACTTGCCCTGGTAACAGAGTACACCATCTCCCTCTTTGGAGAATGCTTCTGATCTCGGGCAAAATAGCATGCCCGAGTGATGCTTGATAACATAATTTAGTCTTGTTTAGCTAAGTAATTATATACATTTTCATGTAATTTTATATAAATGTGAATATATGTGCTAACCAACATGATTAGTCCTTGTTTTGTAGGTTTTAATGATTTTGAAGAACTAATTTATAAGTTGGTGAAGTAGAGGAATGGCGTCGGGAGCAATGGGCGGAAGTCGGCAAGGAGTAGGCCATGGCAAGGCTGGTCGCGCCAGGCAGCGTGCCACGTTGTGCGTGTGCCGCACCCAGTGTCGTGCCACGCCTATGCCAGGCAAGCGAGCAGATGTGGCAGGCAGGCAGTGCACCAGCGCACTAGCAACGTGCCACGCCGTGCCAGCTCCGCGCCAGAGGAGTGTCAACGCGCTGCCCAAGCAGCGTGACACGCTGCCAACGCGGCAAGGTGCTGCTTAGGGTCGATTTTTGGGTGATTTCCAGAGAG
>JACEIK010008810.1:47712-58798 GCA_018107945.1 Datura stramonium
AAACACTAAGGGCAAGCTTATGGGTCATTACATGATGCATGTGAATTCTTTGTGAGAGTGAGCGTAATTCTATTCATGTACCCACACATGTTGTGATGTAGAAATTATTTTTGCGTGTGAAATTGGGTAACTCTCTTTCCGTGAGGGCACATGTTGAATGAAGGATATAATTCATGTGGGATTTCTTAATCAGTTGACTTGCATGAGTTTGCTATGATTGAGAGTCGATTCTTGAGGCTCGGAAGTCTTAACGGAGTTATATGTCATTTCATTGATTAAATAGTGCATGCTCTATTTTTAACTTGTATCTTAAATAATCATTATATCCGTAGCTTGAATTATCTTGCCAAATTAGTTATGTGTGAGTCTCCATATGCATGAGATGTAAAAGGTTGTTCGAGGACGAACAAGACTTTAGCTTCCACCTCTTTTCTTAGAACTGCCTCCTTTAACTTGAATAAAATAGGGTCTTCATCCTATATTGACTTAACATCTATCACCAGTGAAGATTCTGACTCACTTTGGGTTACCACTCCACTCTCAATTGAATCAACTAACTATACTCCTAATTGAGCCATCCTGTGGATGTCCTTTGCCAGCTACTTTTTACCTTCTTTGACATGAGCAACACTTCCCATAGACATCCTACTGAGGCCGTCAGCCACCACATTGGTATTGCCTGAGTGATATAACACACTCATGTCATAATCTTTCAATAACTCAAGACATATTCTCTTATAAAGATTCAAACCCTTCTGACTAAACACATACTGAAGACTATTGTGATGAGTGAAAATGTCCACATGAACCCCGTAGAGATAATGCCTCCAAATCATCAAGGTGAACACTACTGCTGCCAATTCAAGATCATGAGTTGGATAGTTTTTCTCATGAATCTTGAGCTATCTGGAAGCATAAAATATGAATTTACCATGTTGCATCATAATGCAACCAAGGATAACTCTGGAGGCATCACAGTAGATCATGAACTCGTCTGAACCTTCTGGCAGCGTCAGAATTGGGGCTGTAGTGAGTCGAGTCTTAAACTCCTAAAAACTCTTCTCGCGTTCATCAGATTACTAAAACTTCACCTTCTTCTAAGTTAATTTGGTCAAAGGGGGGCAAATGGAGGAGAATCCTTCAACAAACCGTCTATAATTGCCGGCTAGAACTAAGAAACTCCCGATGTCAAACGTAGAGGTAAGTCTTGGCCAGTCCTTAATTGCTGCTATCTTCTGAGGATCCACCTGAATACCCTCTCTGGAGACCACGTAATCGAGGAAGGAAACTAATTTTAGCCAGAATTCACACTTGCTAAATTTGGCGAATAACTGCGGTCCTTAAGTAAAATTATTCTCAGATGGTCTACATATTCCTCCTCTATTCTAGAATATACCAGAATGTCATCTATAAAGAAAAAAACGAACATTTTCAGGTATGACTTGAATACCCTGTTCATCAGATACGTAAAAGCTACAGTAGCATTGATTAGTCCAAAAGACATAACTACAAATTCATAGTGACTATACGTGAGTTCGGAAGGTTGTTTTCAGAATGTCACATTCTCTTACCCTAAGTTGGTGGTATCCTAACCTGTGATCTATCTGGGAGAAACAACTAGCTCGCAGAAGTTGATCAAACATGTCTTCAATCCTGGGTAGAAGATATCTGTTCTTAACTGTGACTTTGTTAAGTTGACGGTAGTCGATGCATATTCTAAGGGTACCATCTTCTTTCGCGCGTATAAGATGGGGCACCCCACAGAGAGATACTGGGCCTGATGAAGCCCTTATCTAGAAGGTCCTTCAGCTATTCCTTGAACTCTGTAAGCTCAGCTAGAGCCATTTCATAAGGAAGAATAGAGATGGGTTGGGTATCCAGAAGAAGATCTATGTCGAAGTTTATTTCCCGTTCTGGAGGAACCCTTGGGAAGTCTTCGGACGACACATCAGGAAACTAATTCACAATCGAAACTAACTAGAGTGTCGCAATCTCGGAAATAGAATCTTTGACCCTAACCATGTGGTAGATACACCCTTTGGCAATCATTTTCCTAGCCTTAAGGTACGAAATGAAATAAACCTTAGATGATGAAGTACCACCCTTCCATTCTAAGACTGGTTCATTAGAAAATTGAAACCTTATAACCTTGGTTCTATAATCGACTGAAACATAGCAAGAATACAACCAGTCCATGCGAAGAATAACATCGCAGTTGACCATGTACATCTCTACTAGATCAACTGAAATGAATTTACTCAACACCGATACTGGACAATTTCTTTATACCCGACTAGCTCTAACTGACTCACCAACCGGTGTAGAGGCTGAAAATAGTTCGGAGAGAACTTCTAGACTAATATCAAACTGAACTGCTATGTAAGGACTCATGAAGGAAAGTATGGCTCCTGGATCTAGCAAAGCATATACATTAATGTGGAAAAGGCACAACATATGAATAACCACATCTGGTTAGCTCTCATAATCCTTCTTGGAAGATAGAGCATAGAAACAAGTTTTGCGCTAACCACCACCTGTACCTAAAGCAGTGCCCTATTGAGCTAGGCGACCTGTCGGGGCTGCTGACGTAGAAGATCGAGCCTTTCCCCGTCCTGCTGATGGGCACACTCTCAACTTGTGACCTAGTTGACCACAACCAAAACAACCCTCTTTGCCCAGTCGGCACTCCCTAAATTGATTCTTACAACACTTAGGATAGGCTGGAAATGTGCGACTGCTGGAGACATGGCTCTGAGACTAGGAGCCTGATGTCCCAACCCTCTTATCCTTGCGAGTCTTGGAGGACGGAGCGCTGGCTAAGGATGTTTTGGAGGCCTATGCTATTGCTGGGGGAGATTACCCCCACCCGACCTCTGTTGGGAGTACTTGAAGTGATCGGTTCTGGCCCGTTTTTTCTCCTTCTCTATGTCCTTCAACTTCTCTGCCTTTATCTGTTGGGCATGAATGATGAGACTAGAGAGATCTATGTCTTTGATGAGCATAGAGGTCCTACATTCTCTAAGTACAAAATCTGAGACTTAGTTAACAAACTTGAGTATGCGAGCCATGCTCAGCAACCATTTCTGGAGCATATCCCGACAACTAAGTGAATTTTAGTTCATACTCCACTACTTTCATGTTTTTCTGTCTCAAGTTCATGAACTCAGCAGCCTTGGCTTCCCTCAATTCTCGAGGAACGAACTTGTCCAAAAATGTTGTAACGAACTCATCCCATTCAACCAGACCTGTTTCATTCTATCTTCCCTCCTTCCACTACTTGTACCAAATTTGGGCCACCCTTTTCAAGTGGTAGGCTTCCAGATCAGCACTCTCTATAGTGGTGACACCCATGATTTGGCTGATTTTTTGGATCTCATACATGAGCTCTTGCAGGTCCTCTTCTACCTTAGACCTATGAAAAGCAGGGGAATTCATCCGCGTGAAGCCCCTGACCCTGGCTGCAGTGGTAGACCCATTTGTGTTCACTGGCACCACAACCTGCTGGTTAACCTAATTAGTCATCGCCTATGCCAACATCTAAATGGTGGCCCAAAATTCCATGTGGGAGACTTGGTCATCTTGAGGAGCTGTGGAAGCTGGTGGGGCTGCCCGGTAAGCATTACCGGCCCTCCTTTCATTTCCCCTTCTGGTAGGCATTGTTATCTGAAGGATAGAGCACGAGTTAGGAGAATGTATTATATTCTAAAACTCTACGCACTATAAGATTTATGAATAAAGGGAATTTTTCATAGAAATGCCTCATAGCCTCCACCTCATAAGTGTAGCGTGATTCACACTCATGAAAAGGACTCTACTTGACGCGGCTTTAAGAAATCCAAGGACATATCAACCTAATGCTCTAATACCAAGTTTGTCACAAGCCAAGTCTACACTCTGGATGCGACACGGTACTTAAGGCCATAAGTGACCGCAAGCTAACCCATGGCGTAGAATACTACTGAAATTATTAATAATAGGAAGACATCTATAAGTGGAAGCTTGAAAACATAACTGATGAAAATACCTTAAACAACAAACATCTAATAACTTATCGAATTACTAACTCTGTCTGAAAGCCAGCTAAAAAACTGATGAGTTGCTAGGACAAGTCCCCAGCTAACTCTAAGATCTGAAACTAAAGTAACAAAATATAAAAAATAGAAGTGAATCTCCGGCCCTCGACAAAATTAAGATTCACCACTGAGGTCCGCAAAATGTCGGAGAAGGACTACTGACGGTGTTGAGACTGAGAACCTGTTCCACTATCATAAGATGATATAACATCGAAAATATGCATCAGTACTTTGAATGTACTGAGTAAGTAATATATGAAATAAATGTAAATATATTGAAAATTGTAAATTGTACTAACAGAACATGCAACGACCATATTGGAATTTCAAATACTGAAAGCATCTGAAAAGCTACTAACACTGTAAGTATTAATAATTAACTAAAGATCATAACATATCTGAGTTGTGGAGTACTGAATTGAACTAGAGACTGACACTGCATTGGATTTAGTTGTACTATACTAAACTATGGGAGAACTATAACCGACCCATAACCACGTGAGCTAGACGTAGAGTCCGATATATATCCCGCACCGGAGAAGGCCCACTATGCCTTGCTAGGGTATAGTAGCCGAGCTAGGTGATCACTGTCTGATGCACATTCGAGCTAATAACCTATGGTGGAAACATAATTCAAGGAACCTGGGTGCACTGAACCCGGGTCCGCTCAGTGCTAAGTTCTACTCCCACAGAAATCCTAATTTTGACTAACTAGACAGATGTTCACAACTGATATCCTAAGACTTAAGTCAGAACTACTTGTTTGGAAGTGTTCTGAGAGTCTAAGGACCTGAAAGCAACTATGTTCCAAGACTCATCAGAGTTGTTTTATCTAAAAGTGTCGTAACGGTCTAAGGAACAACTAACAAGCTGATAACTGGTACTAGTGAGGTTACTGAGTTCCTCAAGACTATAAGTAGTCACACTGATCAGCTGACAGTTCTGTAAAACTATGAGTATACTGAGATTTAACTGAGACTCTGAAACTGGATGTACCAAGATATTAACTTTTATTCAAGTATAGGTACTAATCACCCATAATCCAAGTAAAAACCCTCTATACCAAAATAACATATCAGCGTGAGTCTAAATCATGCAAGTTTTACTCAAATTTATGCTAAGGATCAAAACTAATGAAAGCAACTGAATTAAATAGAACTAGGGCATGAATTTTAGTTAGAAATAAACATGTAAACTAAAGGAATGAACAGAATTTAAGGAATTCTTTAATAACTAAAACCCTAGCTTCAACTATTCTGCAAGGCTATAATTTAGTGATTTTTCTGAAACTAATTTGGGACACAAGGGTGGAAGAGATTCTCTTATTGGAATCCCACATACCTGAAGAAGGAAGTCCATGAGAAAACACTTGAAATTCTGAGAAGAAAATGGAAACCCTTGCCTCTGCTTTGAACTTCTGACTGAGTCTTCTACTGATTGATTTGAGAGAAGAAAGTAAGAAATGAGGGAGGAAGATCGATCAACTCTCCTTAACCCCTACTAAATTTTCCAAAACGACGTAGTTTAGGAATTAAAAATAGAATAAATTTACAAAAATGCCCCTGGAACTTGAACTGTTTAAGTCCCACTTCCAGTCACCATGAGGGACCTAACGAGTCATTAGGTCACCGGACGAGTCGTGGTCCTCACTTGTCGTCACTAGCAACTTTCCCCCTTTTCTGAGCTTATCTTAATGACTTCACTTAACGATCTGGCATGAATCCTTACATATCGTTCCACTACACAATAAATATATCTGAAGTTCAGGTTGTCATCCATGAATCACACCCAATGAAACACCAAACAAGTCGTTAGGTGTCATGACGACCCGTCACCTCAACTAATTGACACCATCAGAAATTTTTCCATCCGACCATCCTTCCAGGACAATGTCTCAATTGATGAATTATGAGGTGTCACTATGTCCCTTCCTTCAAATCGTTAATTCCCTTGGAGATCCCATCTTTTACCAATTGATGCACACATGATGGGCCACTTAACGGCTCGTCGGGTCATGTAACGAGTCACTCCACGGCTCGTTTTGTGATCCGATGTAGATTTTCCTACTCTCTTCATTTCAATTATTAGTTCTGATCATTGACTTTTTTGGTGTTACACAAGGCCTCTAGTTGACATGGTTGTGGAGTACCTCCCTTCCCTCTGTTTCCTCTTAGTTTGATTGGTTGGTTGCCCTCGTTTGGGCTTATTGAACAATTTATGTACTTCTCACTTATTTTGGATAATTTTTATCAATTTCTATTTTTTATATATGGTTGCCTGTTTTGGGAATTTGAATGACAATGCCCTTGCCTTTGGCCCTTTATTATATAATATAGTATTTTCGCATGTCTATTACGACGTATTCACCACCGTTAGAATAGCTAAAATTTCCTCCAAAATAAGGGAATTGGATTCTGCTTAACACCAGTCTGCTATCATAATTTCTTTCCACTGCAATGGATTCTGCTATGGAAGATCATTCTCACCATAGCAAGACCACGACATTGAGACTCATCTCATTGCAGCGAGAACTCGCTAGGCATAGTGCACTCCCAGACACTTATCAATCAGATACTACCATTCCTTATTTATTGTAATTATCATATACAACTATCATTTCATTCATCAGTATGAATACATCGTCAGATATCAATTGGAATCTTGTAAATACCAATTGAAATTCTCAAGATACCAATTGGATTTAATCCATGAGGATATCAAATTCGAACTGCAATATAAGAAAGAAATAAAGTGAAAACTTCCTAAATACATTATATCATCCCAAAGATTAGGTGTCGACATCTACACGCGAAACTTGATAACGTCCAAAATATACTTTTCGTGACAAAGAGCATAAACAATCAGTGTATTAAAACAAATACCTCGACGGATGTCAGGCTCGAATACCACAGAGACTAACAAATGATATGTACAAGTGTTTTTTGGGAAATTGAATTTAGTTTGCGACACTTGAAAATAACAAAGAAATAAACATTTTGGGGGAGATTTTATGTTAACAATAGGGTATAAATTCTAATTTGGCAGATTAAGATAGAAAAATAACCAACGTTGTCGACAATAATGAGAAGGACTAGAGGTGTGGTGTAGATGATGTGCTAATTAAATAGGGTCAAGCTAGATCATCTCATAATTTCAAATTGAGTAAATAACCATGGGCCGGTGGGCATTTGATGTTTTTTCAACCTCATAAATGCCTCTTGCTATAGTTCTTTCAAACCACTAGACACAATTAAATCAACCCAATCAAGTTTGGATTAATAGTTTCACTAATCTGTAGCTATTAGTTATTAATTAGGAGTGATAATGTGGTTTTGACTATTTCTAGCTCAATTCCACAACATCACATTCATGTCCACCATTAAATTTTCTCCCAATACTCAATTCTTCTCTTTCAAGCAAAAATCAAGCATAAATAGACTCACATYTGCAACCATGGATCTTCAATTATAAATTGGAGAGAACTTAACAGATTTACACTAATTAAACTATATTGAGATGAATCTAGCAATACCCATTCTAATTAAGAATTCATCACCACACACCTCTAGTTAATGATTTAGCTACTCATAGTTATGAAATTCAAAAGCATATTTAATAATAAACTCATTGAATTCAATAATAAGATTAGAGAAATCAAATTCAGCAATAAGTCTATAACAATGGTAGTACCTTGCTATATGGGAAGAAAAAGAAAACGAAAAACAATCCTTTACAATTTCCACTAATAGAATTCTATTTCTTCTACAAAGAGAATGTTCTCCAAAAGGCAAAGTTAAGATCTGATATGTACAGAGTACTTCTCTCTAGAATATACCCAAAAGTAGGGTACCCAAACTCTTTTTTTAGTGTTGGACACATTTGCCATATTCAGGCGTTCTGGTACTTGCGAGTGTACCGGCGGTTCGTCGGTTACATTTCGTTAACCACCGGCTATAACTGGATGCTCCTGCAATGAATTCTAGTGTCCTTTGGCATTTCCTTCGACAAATTGCTGGTCTCAAATTGTGCTCTGCTGATTTCTATTTCTTTGATCCAGCACTCTCAGGCGTTGGTAGGAGATTCAATCGGCGAGTTGCCGGTTGGTTTCTGTGATTGTCGGTTGCTTTAGTTCCCCAAGGTAGTGGTCCTCGGCATTTAGCCGGCGTTTCATCAGTCTTCTCCGGTGAAGTGCCGATTTTCACCTGATTTCCTTCTTTTTGCTCTCTTTCTTGCTCTTTTTACAAATTAGATATTTGCACCAAAAAAGACAAAAAGGGCATAAAATCCATCTAAATTACTTGAAAACTAAGCCAAAGCTCATGTTTAAGAGTCTAATGAGTTGGCAAATTACCAACTCATCAAACCCCCAAACTTGAACTATTGCTTGTCCTCAAGTAATGTAGTTATTATCATATGAAAAACATGTCACTCGACATATGTTTATGCATCAATTACCACTTGACTTAGGACAACCCAAAAATGCTCACCAACTCACCGAAAAAGAGAAGACAATTCCCCTAAATAAGAAAGATGGAGACATTTCAAGAGGCCACCACCATTCAAAAACATGATTCACAAGAGATTTCATTTTGTGAAATGAGGGCATAACTTATCCATGAAGTACACATAGCATCTCAATTCATGACCATTGCACATTCAATGCTTGCCTTAGAGCTTACATTTCTCATGATGCATGCATTTACCCTTAATGCAATTGTGTCGTCAAAAGGGATTATGCAACTCACAGAAGAGAAAGTCACTATTTTTTATCATGAAATCAATGCATTCACACATGGAATCATACAAGAGAAGATTGCACTCACTCTCCCAAAAGAAATATACATGCACACAACTCGACCCGTAGGCTTTCCCTTCGTGTAATTCGCCACTAATGTAGAGCAACTGCACTTAAAATCACTTAGGACTTGTGGGTCATAATGTAGGTTAGGGCTAAGGGTAGGATAAATGTTTAGCTTTAGTGACTAATGCCTCCCTAATGCCTTTACAAAGTTGCAACATCCCATCATCTTTCTCAGATCACTCCCCTACATTTTTCCTTGCTCATCATCTTCATCTTTTTGTTGTTACACAAGCCACCCTTATAACATCTATGAATTTCACACTTAATCTTCTCCATGCAAGAAATAGCACCTATCAACAATTTTTCCTCTTTTTGATGACTCAATGTCTCTCAACTCATTAGTTCACTCATCTCATCACAATTTTTGGTGCTACCTTAATTTTTAGGCTACTCATTCTTTTCCCCCACTCTTGCGAACCCCCAAACATAGGCTTTTGCCTTATTTCACATTCATTTCCTTATCTCTCCATATTTCTTGGGCTTGAAGCCCTCATTTTTCATTGTTTCATTCCTTGCAATTATGGAGGATGAGTGTCAAAGAGAAGGATTAAATAAAATGGTCATTAGACTTGTAATTTTGTTTCCAAGAAAGGGTTCAAGGCCCAAACATTGTCTATCAAATATTAATGGTCAAGGAGGTCATTTTGGTTGTTGTGACTTATAAAAGAGAGCCTAAGATCATGTTCTAAGTGCAGCTACATCTAGCATTTCGCCTTGATTCACACTTGGGGAAAGTTCTAGACAATAAGTTGTGTATGAGATTCACAAAATCCTTACCACACAAGGCATCACACCTAAAGAGTCTACAAAAGTAATTATCCATACAAGATCTTGTTTAAGACATTAGAATATGCAAATTCATAAGTCAAACGAGGAATCTATAAAGTATGACAAAGAGTGCTACATTGTTGTTTCAAACGCTTGTTCATTATTTCTCATTTTCATGCCCCATTTTAAAATTCCATTCCAAAAATTTTTCTGGTGGTACCTCTCAAAACAGCTCCACACAAGACTCAAAGACGACATGGTATTTTCCCTTAATAAAGTCACCTCTCAATCTAACATCGGGAAGTGCCAACTCGGTTCTACAGAAAAAAGAAAGGAAAAAGGGAAATGCTCCAGATGCTCCCTGAGAAAGAACTATGGTATGAAGAAAACCCTTGGAGTTTGATTACTATTCTACTATTTACACGGGTGAACAAACAAAGGACTTGGGTCATAAAGGAATAAATGATTCAAAATAATGACCCAATTTTCACCATTAGCGCACTAACATACATCCAAGAATTCAACCATGTCATACATTTTTGTCAACAACACAAGCTTGGCAAGGGAAATCATCAACAAGATTAAAATCGAGCTCGACAAAGGCTTATAATTCCTCATAAGATAATAAACAAAATAAAACAAAATCTCGATAAGGGATACATCAACTCATCTCAAAATAAAGATACCAGTGACCCCCAAAAAACACTCACCCCCATAGCTTAGAGAATACCATTGTCCCCAATGTATGCATGCAAAATAAAGGGGTAAGAGACTCCCTAAGCGGGTCACTCCTCCTCATCATCATCATCAGCTTCCCCTGCTCATGTGGTGCCATCAATACCAGCCTCTCCCAGATCCTTGGTTTCATCTTCCAAGCCCTCAAACAGATCATCAATTGGTCCTTGAACTGTGGAAGGAGCATCCATTGCGGCATCAAGAGCGCACATGTCAGGCACTTCCATAGATGTCCAACTTTTCCACTCCGGCACCTCAGTTTGGAGAGTGGTCAAAGCCCCCTCCACGCATCCACCCATTTCCATAACATTGTAAGGCTCTCATACATTGATTTTAGTTCCCGTTTGACTGTTTAGAAATGAGTGTACAGAGACTCCTAGCCAACTTTTGGAGTTGGCTCTCATGAGAGTTGGTCATCTCCACGAGTTTATGGAGAACAATCGGCTGGGAGGATGTTGGAGGGGGGATTCTCCCCTATGAGGTGTGTCACCGTAGGTTTGGCCCGTAGCTTCTTGGTGAGACACATTTAAATCTGGGGCATGTGGTGAATGCTCCGACCCATGGGATAGTGATCCCTCTGCTAACCCAAAAGCTTGTAACTGCTTCCTCTTAATTGTAGGTGCCTAGGCATCTCTTTTCCTGTCTAAGG
>JACEIK010008811.1:0-58761 GCA_018107945.1 Datura stramonium
AATTACAAGAAAACATATATTTATTGGAAGGTTATGCACAATATCTTGATGTTAACAGGTTATACTAAAATCATAATATATACATTTATGCTTACATTTAAATTACGCACTAAAGCGGCAAGGATTGCCTTTAGAAAGTTGCCATATGTTTATTAGAGCTCTTGAGTTATCTAGACCTCCTGAGAATTGCTTAAGGCTTTAAGTAGACACGTCGCATGTTCTTTGAATGTTGTAGATGTGTAAGGAAATTAACCTAATAGTAAAAGTTGAGGCTCTAGTAGCAACGGAGAGATAAGAGTAAATATTAGACCTTTTAAGGTAATATATGAGTTATATGCCCTCTGTCCATAGTTGATTTCAAGAACGTTTGAGCGACGTTAAAATATGAACAAGGCGATGTTTAAGAGATAAGGTTGGCAATTAGGTAAAAAGGTAAGTACGTATAAGAATTGCTCGAATAATGAACACGAGAGTAAATAATTAAATAGGGAATCACGAATCCTGTTTGGAATAGAATTTATGATGAATACGAAAAGTAAAGCTAAAGGCTGTTAACTTAGATGATAAGTGTTCCTAATTTTAACGAGTTAGGCAAATGGCCAGCAAGATTTACCCTGTTCTAATGACATTTAGCAGAAAAAGTTATAAATAAAGCTGGTTATGTTGAGTTGTGTTAAGCTAATGAAAGGCAAGTAAAGTGTTAACTTCTTAAGAAATGATTAGAATCGAATATTTTGAGATAGTGACTCAAGTTAAGGAGAAGTTCTTCGTCGTACTTTTTAAACAATTGTCTTTGATTATTTGTTCTAAGAGTTGGATTAACTTTTTCAAGTTTTAAAGGATTTTTTTCTTGAAAGTTTCTAAACTGTTTATAATGCTGCTAAGCTTTTCTAAGCTCCTCGTATATCGCAAAGTTTCACACAAGCTTTTCCTACATTGTCTGAAGCACGACTATATGTCTTTATTCATATTAAGGCAGCCCCTAGATAGTTTCCTAGCATTTTTATGTTAAAGAGCTCCAAGTTTGAGATACACAAGTTATGTCTTCTGCTCATAAGTTACCTCAAGATGTGATATGATGTGCAACGAATGAGGTATACTCACAATTCTTGATATGAAAGTATGAAAGTCAAAAGAATATAAGCACAATATGAATACGGAGATTGTTAGTAGAAAATGTTAAGTTAAGCTCTTCCTCTCTGCTCCTCGTGTTAGAATTGCTAGGAGATGTTTAAAATCATGAAGGTGTGTCTACACAGTGTTTATGATATTCCAGTTCTAGGAACTTCCCCTAGAATTCGTTCACAATATATGTATGTATTTAAATGCTAAATGAAAGACCTATATGTGTATGGCATATTGTAGTATTAGGAGTCATAGTAAGATCCTACACATGTTATAGTTATTGAGTCGGCATATTTCATGGAATTAAGTATTCAGATAGTCTGTATGAGCCCTATCAGCTCCATTTATGATTGCGATTGAGATTTGTTTTTCTTTCACCCTAGTATGGTACACCGATTGGAGATATTTTTATTTTACCCCGGCGTGGTACACCGGCTGGAGATATTTTTATTTTACCTAGGTATGATACACCGGCTGGAGATATTTTTATTTTACCCTGGTGTGGTACATTGGCTGAAGATATTTTTATTTTACCCTGGTGTGGTACACCAGCGTGAGATATTTTTATTTTACCTCGGTGTGGTACACCGGCTGGACGAATTTAATATATGGATTTATGGTTGGTTGGTCGCTGGAATTATATTTATAGTTTCTTTCTTGTGCATTTCTTAATTGCATTTTCATCACATTATAGTGTTATTATCAGGTTTTGGTTTCTAGGATTCCGGGTTGTTACTATTCCTTATTCTTGGTTCAGTTATCTTGAGTTCACTTATGTTATAGTAAGTTGTTATCAATTATAGGTTGCGGAGTTCCACGTTGTATCTATCCTTTATATGTTTATGTGCTGAGTCAATTATTACAGGATTGTTATATCATGTTTACAGTTTCAGCCTTACATACCAGTACATTTCATTTGACTGACGTCCCTTCACTTGGGGATCTGCGTTCGTTGCCGCAGGTGTAGGTAGAGGTCAGGATTCCCAGTTGAGTAGCAGTTCGTGAGATCAACGGATGGTTGGTATGCTCCTTTAGTACTCTATTTAATTTCATGTCTAGTTCATGTCTCTCAATTTTATTTATGTCAGTGCATGTGTATTTGTGATTCATGAATTTAGTTCAGTCATGTATCTTAGTCCAGATTTAGTTACTCCATCAGTTTTCATCTCAGATATTCAGTGTTTGGGTGGTAGTTCTTTTCCCCATATATTCGGTATGTTTACCCATATTTGAGGAAGAATGTTCCCGAGGGAGAGATATTGTAGTACCCCGAAGGTTCCAAAGATTAGACTAGGGATTTGAAATGTGATTAGAAGAAAATGTTTGAAAATGACTTAGAAAAACTCGTTGGACTAGTAATGGGAAGGAGTAACAAGTCGTGATATCATTCGTGGTCAAAATCTACAGCAGAAGCCCCATTAGTAACGAGTCAAGGTACGACTCGTGGGATCATGTCACGAGTTGTAGGATGAATAGTGGTTAGTAGTCGAAAGGGATATTTTGTGCATCAACTTGGAGGGAACGAGTCAAGGTACGACTCATAGGGTGAAACAACCAGTTGTGGCCTGCACCTGTGAGGAGGAACTAAGGATCTTGGAAGCATTAATCACTAGTGGACCTAACAATTCATAGGTTTATGGTACAAGTCATGGTCTGACCCATGGAAAACTTTAGAAAAATAAGGGAAATCAGTGGTGACTATGGATGGTAACCACGAGTCGTGGTATGGGGGTACGACTCGTGGTGTGAGTCGTGACATCTGGCAGACTAAAATTTTCTGCGATTTAAGTAAGGGCATTTTCATAATTCCTAAGCTCTCACGCCCTAAACTATGTTGTTTTAAGCTCTGTTAGGAAGGTTTTAAAAGGGTTTGGCCTATTCTAAATCATTCTCTCCCATGCATGCAAGATTAGAGGGTTCCATTGAAGATCGAGTCTAAGAAATATCCTAGTTCTTCCCCAAATCTCGTGGGCTTTCAAGGAAGGGTGTAGAATCACTTTACCTAGGTATGTAGGGTCATGAATGAGAGTTTCCCTTCACTCTCATGCCCAAATCCCATCTCAAGTTCATGAATTCAAGTGTATGATTCTATGGAGTTTTAACCCAATTGATGAAATTCTCTATGTTTATTTCATGGGTCAATCCCCTTCATGTTTCAAATGATGTCTTAAGATTCATGAGCAGTTTTATGTGCAAATTAATTATAAATTCATGATTTCAGGTTTTAGAAGAATTATGTCCAATTATACAAGTTTCATGAAAAGTCAAGTTTATGATCTATGTTTTCAAGTATGATGAGATACCTAGCATGAAGGAATGTTTATGATTACCTATGTCATGATTTTGACTATCAAGTCTATTTTGAGTATGTTAAAGTTTGGGAAAGCCCATATAATTTAAGCATGTTTTCATGATATAGTTTAGTTTTATTATATTAGCTTACCACATGGTTTTAGAGTCGATACTCCCACTTTCATCTTGTAGTTGTATGTTTTGAGCCAAGAGGCTCCCATATTTAGATTTTAGACTATGCATGTTATTATGTGGCTTCGTTGAAAAATGATGGATTTAACATTGTTGAAAAATGATGGAGAGCATTTGCTTGTTTTGGGCGTAGTGTTTAGCACTAAGTAGGATAGGGGTCGAGAAAACCCACAGTCTCGAGAACTACATGCCAACATAGAAGTTATTGATTACTTTGGGACCTTCATTACGGAAACCCTTTCCTAGAATGGGCCTTCATCTTCATATCAATATCATGGTAGCGTCGTTAGCCACACATCGAGGCTTTGGGTACTCTGTTCACTTGAGTGTAATAGTTGGGATCACGTAAGCTATATCGTGATGTCACAGGTTATATGATGAGTCTCCCATTGTTCCTCATGATCTCAATTAGTCATGTTCATCGATTATGATATTATGTTTCGGTAAGTCGACCATTAATCGGTTTGTCGGTTTACTTACATGGATATTAGTTTATCTTTGGGTTATTCGATTCGAGTTATGAAATTAGTTTATGTCTAACCATGTTTTCGAATATTAGCATGTTATAACACAGAGCCCAAAGATCGGCAGGAAGTTTAAATGGAGAAAAATGAAATTATTGCACCAGGTCACGAAAGAGTCATTATGTGACCCATAGGGGAGGACCACAGTCGTGAGGTGACTCGTGGTGAAGAACTAGGTGAGTTGAAGGTAGTAGTGGAAAGGGGTCCTCACGGGCATGATCACAAGTCGTGGTGAGTCCCCGTGACTCATTAGGTCAACGTGGCCAAGTGAATTAAGAAGGGGAAAAGTGTAGAAGCGAGCAAATAACAGGATGAGCCCACGGGTGGGGTAAGACACACCATGACTGCGTTGGGAAGGGCGTGGTCGATAGGATGGGGTTGTTGAAATTAGGACCGTGAGGGTGACAGTGAGTGACCACGGTGTGGTCACACCTGTGACGACTTCCGTGAAGTCTCCCAGTGACGAGCCTAGGTGATCGATAGACGGTGTGCCAACAGGCGAGGTGACAGCGCTCGTGGGTGGTGGTAGCGACTGGTTAGGTCCCTGTGGGGATCGACAAGCGTTAATTCTGCAAAATTATTAGGGTATTCTCGTTATTCCTATTCTGGGTCTATACTACATAATTTTAAGTTTTCGGAGTGTATTAAGATAGGCTAAGTAATCTAACTATTCAAAACCCATGTACGAGTTTGAGAGAATTAGAGAGAAGATCGAGGCCTTAGCCCTTCAATTCTTCTCAAATTCTTCTTGGGCAATCAAAAAGAAGTATAAGAATCATTTATAATCAGGGTATTTAGTGTTACAAATGGGCCTTCTGTTCACACCTATGCCCATCCTCTATTAGTTTATGAAATTCTACCAAAAACCTCATGGGGATTTTAATTCATTTTTTGTGAAAATCTAATGATTTGTGAATGGGCTTTTATGATCTATGATTTACATCATATTTTATGAATTTTATCAGATTTACAACTATTTTCAATTATAAATTTATTGATTTCGACCTCTACTCAATTAAGCCTACTTATGCATGATTTATGATAGGCTTAGGTTTATGATCTACCCTTCAATTATTGATATTTACAAATCCGGCATGATCTATGATTTGAAATATGGGTTCATTCAATATAACATGATTTGATTATTTACAAGTTATGTGCATGGCGATTTCAAGTATGCATAGGCCTTTTGATTTATGAACTATTGATGATGAGAAAACAACATTTTCAAGTTACCCATGTTTATAAGCATGTTTTAGAATGAATTAAGTATTGTAAAGCATGGTAAGTATTGGCAATACCCACATGATGATGAATGATTTACCGTTTGAAATGATTCTCATGATTTATCGATTTATGATATTGGCGACTAAAGGGCCTTTGATTCTTGAATAATCATGCTTAATAGGGATCAATGAATGATCAACGTTTATTTTAACCATGAATCTACATGAATGATGTTATTGATTTATGTATGAGCCTATATGCATATTTTTAGGAGCTCTATCTGTAGAGCAACCCTACGTTCAAAGGACTCGTCGGTGTCTCATAACCGTGCAGGTGGGTCTAAAATGATACATTACAATGATATTGATCCACCTATTTTTGTGATATCCACATAATGCATGTCCTCTCTCTTGGAAAGCCGGGCGACTACGTCACTCTTGAGAGAGATGGTGGGGCATCATGAAAGGCTCTACCATGATGGTATCGGTTATGGCCAGTACTCCCATTGTTCGCATATTTTCATGCGGGTATATTCATGATATTGGATCAAGTGATAATTTGATAAATTTTCTCTTATGATTATGAAAATGAATAATTTATGAATGATTTGAAAACCTTGAGTCTTAGGTTATGTTTCGATATTTATGATATGAGCATGATGTCCTATTCTCATGATGTTTTAGAGTTTTCATGTATTTTAAATGTCCATTTTACATACCTTGCATACTCGGTACATTCCACATACTGACATACTTTCTGTGCATGTCTTCATGGAAATCTGAATCAAGCTCTCAAGTTCATCCTCATCTATAGATCATTTCAGAGTTCACCTTCATGTGTTGGTGAGTCCTCATGTTTCGAGACCGTTTGATAGACATTTATGTTATTTATGTTTTCGTGCTTAGGTACAGGTTGGTGGGGGTGTTTGTCCCATCAACCCATCTTATGCAGTTGAGGCTTTTCGGACAATATGTAGCACTCGGCTTGTGTGTATGTCTTGACTCCTATGTTACATTATGTTATGCTATGTTTTACGTTTCCGCTATGCCTTTCGTTCAATTTCCCTCTTAAAAGAGAATGAAGTTAGATGTATGCTTATTGCATGGCTCGACTTGGGGCCTCTCGGAGTTCTTTGTATTTAGTCACGGGTCCCATTGAGGTCATGACACTAGCATGCATTCCTTACTTTAGGAATCTTATAATTATTTGATTTATGTTATGCATGATTTGGCTTATACCTACTTAGCCTGTTTTACTTACCTTTCATACTCGGTACATTTCAAGTAATGACCAAATATATGTTGTATCATTTCATGGTACAAGTGTAAGATCCTGACCTAGATCGAGACATGGGAGTGAAATAGAAAAAGCTGGAAATTACGCACCAGGTCACCAAACGAGTCATTCTATGACTCGTGGGGAAGGCTCACGAGTCGTGAGGTGACTCGTGGTGAAGTGCTGGACTTGAGTTGGGAAACTTTTTAAATTCTGCGGGAATGACACATAAGTCATGTAGTCATACCCCACGATTCGTTGGAGTGAATCATGGTCGACGAGTAACTAATGATCGTGGTTTGAGCGAGTGGAGATAGTGACCCGCAGTCGTAGTCACTTGGTAATGGTCGTATGATGGCCCATCATGGAGAGTTCGGTGAGAACGTCGGCAGTGTACCCAATGATTGATGTAATGACCCATGGTATGGTGGCTTAGCGACTGCGTTAGGTCCCTTGTGGGGATTGACGAAGCGATTATTTGCTGTTAAGTTATTAGGGTATTTTCATCATTCTATGCTCTAGGGTCCTATACTACATCGTTTTAATCCATTTTAGGGTGTATTAAGATAGGTTAAGTAATTCTAGCATGTTCAATACCCATGCATGCATGTTAGGGGAGTTAGAAGAGATTAAGCTTAAGCCCTTCCAATTCTTTTCAAATTCCTCCTGGGCAATCAAGGAAGTGGGAATCAGCTATAATCGGGTATGTAAGGTTATGAATGAGTGAATCCATTCACACCCATGCCCAATCTCTCTTTAAATCATAGAAATTCCTATATCATTCTATGGGGTTTTAACTTGATATGAAATTCTAATTCTTTTAATGGGTATGATTTAAATTAGTTTGTATTATTAAATTATGAATTATGGGCAGGTTTGCTTGCTTTATTCAAATCATGTTTCAAGCTTTATAAATTCAAATGTCCATTTATGAGAAGTCCATAAAAGTTGAGATTTATGAAGCATGTTCATGCATGATAAAGTATGAATGATGAAAACGTATTTTCAAATTTACCCATGTTTATGATCATGTTTTCAAGTGAATTGAGTATTATCAAATGCGTTAAAGTATTGGGCAATGCACACATGTCCAACTATGATTTATGACTTATGAAATGGATTTCATAGTTATGGTGAAATTAATGGGCCCTTAATTCATGGCTGAACATATATGTAAATGGGGATCCAACGATTTTAATGTTTTATTTGTATGAATCTCATGAATGATGTTTATGATTTACGTACGAGCCTAATGTGCATGTTTTTGGGAGAATTGTCTATCGAGTATCCCGACATTCAAAGGACTATGCGGTGTTTCAGAACTACGTGACATAGTAGGTTTCATATTTATACATTACAATATTAAACTAGATTCCCTCTTTCATGATATCACATAATGCACGTCACTTGTACGCTTAGGCGGGGAATGACTCTGCCCACTTGAGTAAGATAGTTAGGGCATCATGGGCTCTACCATGATGGTATCGGATATGTGAGTCCTTCCATTTTTACGCATGTTTTATGCATTATTTATGTTTATGTTACTTTAGTAAGTTATGATTTATGAACTTTTCTATTATGACTATGATAATGAATGGATTATGAATGTTTTGAAAACCTTGAGCCTTATGTTACATTATGATATTTATGTTATGAGCATGTTGTCCTACTCCTGTCTGTTATGAACTTCTATGTATTTTAATCATCCAGTTTTACTTACATTGCATACTCGGTACATTCCACGTACTGAACGCATACTCTATGTTGTAGCATTTTCATGATATGGAGCTCAGGATCACCCGGACCCAACACCATCATTAAGCTCATTTCAGGTATGTCCAGTTCATTGGGGAGTCCTCATCTCCCAGAGACCGGTTGATATCGATTATTTCTTTATGATCATTTCTAGACTTTGTCGGGTTAGTTGGTGTAGTCCCATCAATCTATTAGATATGTTAGAGGATTTTAGACTATGTCTTAGTATTCTACGTTGGTCGTGACAAACTTGGTATCGAGCAATAGGTTTGAAATTGTCCCTACGATGTCACATGCTCTTGCATTAAGTAGATTTTTTTCAAGGGTGAAGCACACCACGCTTATGAAGAAAAGGCTACGAGAAATATTTATGAAATGTTCCTTCTTTCATGATCTTTGTTGTGGGATAAAATGCCTCCCTAACCTTCTAACTCGTGCTATTCACGATTGTAGAGTCATGGCTCCGCGAGTTGGCGGTAGGAGGAATGGGAATGGAAATTTCCATGAGGATGGCAATGGAGACGGGAACCAAAGGCCCCATTAGTCAGGAGCACCATAGCAGGCCGGTTGCCGTGCTTCAAAATTGAGCTATTAAGATGTTAGCGCAGTCCTTGATAGCTCAGGTAAACCAGCACGTGGTAATTGCATATTCCGCAAAATGGAAATGCGGTGGAAACTTCCGAATGAGAGATTTCTTAAGGATGAACATGCGAGTTTCTTGGTTCCAAGGTGGACGGATCCACATGAGTTTATTAAGGAGATTGTAGAAGATCACCTAGATATAGTAGTGAATAGGGTTGAGTGCATTGAGTTGGCCTCATATGAGTTGAAAGGGGTCACACACATTTGGTTTCGACAATGGAAAGATAGTTGGGCCGCCGAGTAGGCCACTGTCACTTGGGAGGACGTTAGGCCTAGTCACTTGGGAGGAGTTCCATGTTTCTTTCCTAGATCGGTTCTTCCCTCGTGAATGAGAGTTAAAGCGGCCAAGAGTTCATATGAATCACAGCGAGGGGAAAATGACGATTGCAAAGATTACGCCCCCTTGAATTCACTCACTTATCAAAAGTACGCCCAAGTTAGTGGTTGATCGAGATGGCATGAGTGACGAGGTTCGTTCATGGGGTGATGAACTATTTGGATAAAGATTGGAAGACATTATGCCACCGGGATATGTATTTCCCTCGAATTGTCTATACACCCGAAGATGGAAGCTGATATAGAGAGAAGGCCAAAAGGGCCCGGGCGCGGTTATGGTTCACTCGGCGAGAGGTCCCGGCGGGTAGTCCCACCAGCCCTCGGATTTAGCGAGGTCACTAGCTCCAGCTGCATCATTAGATAGTGTTCCATCCAGTTGGGTGATCGGAGGAGAAGGGCCTCATGTTTGAGAGACCCCGAGAGAGAGGCATGTAGGTTGAGCGCACCTTTCTAGCTGTGGGAAGTATGGCAAGAGTCATGCCGGGGAGTGCTTGCTTGGCTCAGGATATCCATTATTGGTGCGGTAGATCCGGCCAAATTCATAGAGCATGTCCATTTGCTAGACGGGATGAAGATAGGGAGTCGTGCACAAACTGCCGAGTCGCGCGGCTCTAATACCTTAGATCATGAGGGCATCCACTAGTGGGGGTGGCAGGCAATGCGAAAACAAATTCTATTCTCTCTTCTTGCGTTGGGGCAGGAGACTTCTTGGATGTAGTTCTTGGTATGTTATAGGTGTTGCGTTGAGCTTATTCTTTGTTAGATCTAGGGGCTACTTTGTTTTGTGACACCTTATATTACTATTAGCTTTGGAGTCGAGTCCCAAAATTTTGTTAGAACCATTCTCAGTCTCTACTCCCATTGGCGATTCAATAGTAGCTAGGTGGGTGTATAGAAGTTGCCCAATTAGTATTGCGAAAATCACCTCTGCGAGAACTAGTAAGAGTTATCCATGACTTACTTCAATATTACTCTCGGCATGGATTGGATTTGTATGCATGTTATGCTTCTATTAATTGTAGAACACGTGCGGTAGGTTACGCTACAGGTGAAGGCAGTTTTAGGAGGGGTAGTTCGGTTATTACTTTGCGGTCATTTTATTTCCTACCTTAATAGGAAAGATCTCAAATTTCTTGTATACCATCTAGTTAGGGTTAAGGAAGTTAGTCGAGATCACGACTATCCGTCGATTCCGATGGTATGTGAGTATCCGAGAAGTGTTCCTGATGATTTATCGGGCATTCCTCCCGAGAGGGAAATCGATTTTGTATCTGACCTTCTTCACGACACACACCCCCAATATCTATTACTCCCCTACGAAATGTCTACGTAGAGCTAAAAAGAGTTGAAGGAGCGAGTTTAAGGATATTTTGGATAAGGCTTCCTTAGACCAAGCAAATCCCCATGAGGTGCACAGTTCTTTTTGTTTTTGAAGGAAAGATGGCTCTCTTTGTATGTGTATCGATTGTGCTTAATTGAATAAGGTCACCATCAAGAATGGTATCCTCTACCCCGAATCGATGATTTTTAACTAGCTTGAGTGCCAAGTGTTTTCAAAGATAGATCTCGAATCAAGGGTACCATCACCTGGGCTCAGGGAGAGCGACATCTGAAGAAGTGACCTTCGGGACGCGGTATGGTCACTACAGTTTGTAGTTATGTCTTTTGGACTAACGAATGCTCTGCGTGTTTTATGGACTTGATAACGGGGTATTCCAAGCTATACTTGGATATGTTCGTGATTGGTTTATTGATGACATCTTGATATACTTTGAGCAAGGAGAAGCATGCCGCTCATGTGTGGGTGGTGCTATAGACTCTCGAGATCGCCAAGCTTATATGGTAAATTCGGCAAGTGCATGTTTTGGTTGGGCTCGGTGGCGTTTATGGGCCATGTTGTATAAAGTGGGAGTATAAGGTGGACTCTCGAAAATAGAGCGATGAAGAGGGCCTAGAACGGTGAATCCTTCGAGATATCCCAGGACCTTTTGGGTTTAGTTTGGATACTATCGGTGATTTGTTGAAAGGTTTCTCATCTATTATAGCACCCTTGACAAATTGACCCAAAGAAGGTGAAATTCCAATGGTCGGAGGCTTGTGAGAGGATATTTTAGGAGTCGAAGACTCGACTTACCTCGGCAGATGTTAACCCTACCCGAAGATGCCTATGGGTTCATAATATATTATGATACTTCAAGGATCGGACTTTGGTATGCATTGATGCAGCACGAAGGGTTATAGCATATGCACCGGACATCGAAAGTTCATGAGAAGAATTACGACAGTGATCTTGAATTGGCCACGGTTGTATTTTCCTTGAAGATATGGAGACATTTAAGTCCACGATGGATGTGTTTACGGATCATAAGAGTCTACAATATGTGTTTGCGAAACGATCTCAATCTTCGGCAAAGGGCGGTTAGAGCTACTTAGGAATCTGATATGGATGTGTTTTACCATCAGGGCAGTATGTAGTGAGATGCATAGTAGACTCTCCATGGAAAGTGTGTCCCATGTGGATGAGGAAAGGAGTTGGTGAAAGACGTGCATCAAATTACCCAAGGTTGGGAGTTGATTTTGTAGTTGATTAAATGGCCGATGGCGGTGTTATTGTTGAAATGGATAAGAATTGTCTTTGGTAGGCGATGTAAAAGCTACACAAGACAAGGACCCTATTTTGGTAAATTTAAAAGGAAACGTTCAAATCAAAAGGTAAAGTCTTCTCCAAAGGGAGATGGTGTTCTTTGATACCGGTCACTTATGTGTTGGGATGTCGATGGTTTGAGGCTCGGATGTTGCACGAGCTCATGGATCTAGGTATTCAATCCATGTGGTGCCACCATGATGTCTTAGTGACTTACGGTAAGTGTATTGGTGGAATGACTTGAAGAAGGACATTGCGAGAATATGCTTAGCTAAGCTTGCCCAAAGCGTAGTAAGTAAGGTTGACCATGTCAGAGGCCCAGAGGTGCTTCAAGATATCATTATTCCCTACTTGGAAGTGGGAAGAAATGTGAGACTTATAACGAGTTTGCCTACGCACTCAAACCGACAATATGACTCCATGTCACACCCCATAGCGGGGGAGCGCGGCCCAGCTCCCCCTCTGGGGCCAGTCAGAGCCGGCTATATAAACCTCCCCAGCATGTAACACTTAGGACGTCCGAGACCACCTATCACAATCAGCGGGAGAACAAAGCCCCGAACCCAAAATGTCTGTCTGTCTGAGGGTAAACAACTAAAATGCAAACAAGGTTATGAGTATGCTAAACTAAACAACAAAAAGACAACAAGGCCACAAACTGAATACCATTGTACACACTAAGTCACAAAGCCTCCTAGTGTGAGTGATGGTGAACAAGGCTCGACCTACCCATAAGCACATCTAAAAACTCTAGCGAAATAAAACTACTCTTAGCTCTAGAAAGAAAGGCATACCAACACATCAACTAATCTCATGAGCGTAAATGCAAGCGGCAATCCAGGCCTCTACACAGTACTGTGGCATGAACGGGTTTCCCGGGCAAGGGGACCTCGGTTCGAATGAAATGTGCGGTATGTAAGGTAGATAGCGTAAACACGTAAGATAGCAATGATAAGTGAGCCAGAAATAAAGGAATGGCGCTTACAGTCACATGGCGAAACCTAACAATAAGTCAATGCGAAGTGCAAATGCAACATAGTAATGCCTGAAAAACTATAATGTAATGTCGGCAACCATCCAACCATAAATCCATATATAAAATTAAGTAAATTCGGTGTACCATACCGGGAAAAATAAAAATATCTTCGACGATGTATCACAGGGGTAAAATAAAAATATCTCAGCCGGTGTACCACACTTGAGAGTAAAATAAAAATATCTTGACCGATGTACCACCTTTGGGTAAAATAAAAATATCTCCATCCGATGTACCACACCGAGGGTAAAATAAAAATATCTCAAGACGATGTACTACATCTAGGTAAAATAAAAAATATCTCGGTAGATGTACCACACGGGTAAATAAAAATATCTCCGCCGATGTACCACAGGGTAAAAAATAAAAAAAATATCTCCAACCGATGTACCATATCGGGGTAAAATAAAAAATAATTCTCAATCATAATCATAAATAGGGTCGATATGGCTTATCTTGAGTCAATTTAACATGTATGGCATATAAATGACAAATGTTAAATTTGTGAGTCGGGAATAGGCCTCTTTCACCCAACCCATAAATACAAGTGAGCACCCATATCATGTAAAGCTCGAATATATGCATATATATCACGTAAAGCTGTCAAAAACATGAACATGTCATTGAGTGCCAGAAGGACCTTCAAAAGAGGTTTAGACAACATAAGAACTTTTGTAGGCTTACAAACAATGTCCACACAAATAATTACAAATTTAAAATATTACTTGGATACAAACACATAGAGAAGCTCATTTTTACACAATTCTTTAACATTTGGGAATAGCAAATATACGCCTACGAGGTGGTTCCTTTACAGCGCCGACAACTATACATTGGAATTTTATTGACAAATTTATCGTAGCCACATAATCACATATAGTTCTTAATTCATTTGTTTATTGCAAGAAAACATGAAAATTATAACTAGGAACTTAGAATTATTTTTCATATACCATAGAGCTAAGCCGAACTACGAGACATACAATGAGCCTTCTATATAATGTATAACTTGTATTTAGTTAACTAGGTGACCTCCGGGGAGATTTCTGTTATTCAAAGTTACGGCTTAAGCGTCATTATCATAGCACACTTATACTTACTTAGACATTAGGGACATTGGTACATGGGAGAATCTCTCCTCTTGATAGGAAATTCAACTAACTAAACAATAGGAAATAAACATAAAGATGCATGACTTGAATATATTGAAAGAATTCAAATGTATGTTATAACATGAAAATCATATACATTAATACTTCTTCTTTGGAAGACACATAAGGACTTGAGTACTTAAACTTGTATGCAACATTAGATACTTGGCCAGAGACATTAGTATAATTCTCGAAATATGATCTCTCAAAAACTTCTTAGATCAACTAGCACATTTCAACATATATTAGGGATGTAAATACATATCTTAAGGATTTGAGACTTGGGCTACATATCTTAGGAACTCGTGAGTAACTCTCTAGCGATGCCTTATAGGCAAATAAAGATATATAGCCATAATTCGGGCAGTTGGATTGACTTACATAACCTTGTAATTATCTGCGGAGCTTAAGAAAGATTACATAATCATATGTGACTTAGAAGATCCTAGAAGTTACCTTTTCGAGACATGGTAGAAAATTTCAACACTTAGAATAGATAACATACGTAATCATTTAGGGGTATAGAAGAGAGCTTCTCAACTTACACGTTACTATTTTAGAGACATTAAACTCTAATTATTTAGTAGAAGGTTAACAACTTTAGTGGTTATTCATCAACATAACACATATTGAACATAAACAACTTAATTTATAACTCTTTTTGCTAAACGTCTTTACCGACGGGTTAATCTTCCTAGATGTTGCCTACCTCATTCACAATCGTAACCCCTATCGTCTAATTTAACTATATTTAGCTCTACTTTACTTATTAAATCCTGCTTCTATGCCAAAATATTATACACTTTACACACAATTCTTTACCTCGTGTTCACTATTCTATCAATTCTTATCGCCTTTACCTATTTTCTAATTGACAACTTTATCTATTAAACCTCGTCTTTCTTATATTTTTACATCGTTTAGAGGTTCCACAAGCAATTACGGGCAGAGTGCATATTACTCAAATATTACCTTAAAGAGATAACATTGACTCTTATCTTCCCTTTTATAATGTGAGAAAAGATTAACAACTTAGCCACGCTTTCCCAGTGTATGTATCGACTTAGCTTATTTGCTACGTGCCGCTTGCTTAGCTTTAAAGAGGAAAAACATAAAATCTACTTTTTATCTTAAGAACTTTAAAACATAAACATATATAAGGGATTAAGAATAGTAAAACTTCATTTCAATAAGCTCGTTTACCCTCAATCGGCTTAGCGTCATATTCTTAGCTTAAGTTCTATTCCATGTCGGCGTCTTAGCATTTCCTACCAATTTCACTACGTTAACAGATCTTAACATGTATTCAACATCACATATAAAGTATACTGTACAGGACAGCTCACCATGCCACGTTAAGGGGACTTCGGACTCGATTTAGAACTACGACAAAAATCGTATAAAAATTACGCCTTTCGCTTCACATTTGTTCTCTTCAACCATTATTAACGATTCAAGATTTAGGCCAAGTATTTCCAACCCTTTTGATAGGATCATACATTTCTTAATATGATTTTAAAAACATAGAAGATATGATCCTTTCAATATCTTAGTTTCGTGCTTTAAAAACAAGGAAAGGGACACATTTACATACCTTGGCACGTCGACTCTAATTTTGCCGAAAATCTTCCGTTTAAGATTACTCCTTAAGGCTCCTTCCAAGTCCAATTTACAAACACTACAAGCAGAAACTTCACTTCACCAAGTTCTGGAAGCGGGCGCTTAACATGCTAAAACACACAATGAAATGACAACATAATACTACAACATTCTCCATGTTATAACCTCATAAACTTAATCAAAAGAATTCCCTTACCCTTTCTTGGAGATATTATTAGCTAAAGTAGGAGTAAAATCCTACTCTTTCCTCTCCCAATAATCATCAAAAAATGCAGCAATACGACAATCAACCACAAGACAACAAAAAGCCATGACTTTCTTCCAAGGTTCTCTTTTCAAAGCCTAAAAGATACAAGAGTGAAGTTTCTTACAGTATATCTTTTCACCATGTGATAGGGCTTTGAGTTCTATGAATTCTGAAAAAAACAATCAACTAAGCAGTAGAAATTAGCTTTCTAGCTCAATTTTACTTCATATAGGAGGGCTGGCCAAAGATGCAGGCGAGGCGCCAGGTGCAGCGATGCTTTCGCGCGCGCCGCCTGCTTGCCTTCCTTTCTCGCGCCCATGCTAGGCGCTTTCGGCCGACGTGATGCTATACGCAAACGAGTATAACTTTTTATTTGAGCTACGATTGTCGAGCAATTTTTTCACTTTGCGCAAACTACACTGAAATACCTTTCATTTGATAGGTTATAGAATTACGGATCATTATATGTTTGGAGATATGACCATTTAAAATTGACCTTATTTACAAACATCACATACTCTTCGCTTTTCCTTTTCATGTTTCCCTCTTCACCTACGGACAAGTAACCCATAATTCCATTAAAAATACCTTAATCATCAAAAAAAATTTGGTGTAGCATCCTCCCCCTACCTTTAAATCATTCATCCTCGAATGAGGTTATACCTCGGTAGCCATAACTTTATCCAAAACATCTTTAACTTTTCCTTGCCTTGTGTCATAAACATAAATTCCATATATTCGTAGCACATCCACTTTCTATAGCCGCTTCTTATCAAACCATACTTACTCAACTCCATCTATTTATCTAACGTTTGATAGACATGCTTTAGTACCATAAAATTGGTAACTTTTTCTTACCTTAAGAAAATTAATACACTACCATAGGAATTATATTTACTCTAATGCCTTTCCATTCATACCATTAGGAAATATCACGAGAAAAAAAGTGAAAATCACAACTTAGCAACTTGCGTATAGAACCGGTGTCAAACCTAAAGTTTCTCTTTTACCTTTTCTTTTACCACGACTGTTCTTGCCTATCTTGGAAATGGGGGCTAAAAGAAATTGTAGTCTAATCTAGGGACAAAGTAGAAATGAATCTCAAGAAAAGAAACTAAATTGTGGCTTCTTGGTCTTGAACTCACGAGGGTCATAAGCCGTGCTTATCAACTTTGGTTTCCTTACTACGTCCCCTTGCACTTGACTCATTAAATGGGAGACGGTGAATCGGGCATCCGTCTTTTGAGCAAATACTAGCATCCAAGAAGTAGATATTTTTGTCGGAGTAGACATTCCTAAACACTCTCGGACCAAATAGGTCCCAAACCTAATACAGTAGTATACTCTATCCCTCATAATCCACACCCTATAAAACATATTGGGCCAAAGAATTAGCACAGACTATATTTGCGAATACTCATGCTGCCCTTTGCTCTAGGTACAAAACCTTAATACCTCGAACACAGCGTCGAAGTTCCGTAATAAGGCCCGATTCGTGAAGGCTTTGGGATTTAGTCTCAAAACTTTGTGGGAACTAGAGGCTGTCAAAAGTTCCCACAGACCTACCATTAACTTTAACTATTTATTTTTAAACGTCACTACTCGGGCTATCATAAATGCTTTCTCAAAATCTCATCCCTTTGATATACCTAATGGTACAACAAGCGAAGGATCAATAACTCTACATTCTCTTAGCTCTATTGAATTTGAAAAAAACGGGGAGAGGTTGAGTCCTTCCCATAGTAATTATTTGGAACTTGGAGGAACATAATTCGAATGGAAACTCGCTTCGAGCCTCTAATCTATTTCTCGGATAGACGGAAAGCGACAGGACCCTTTCAAAACATCCCGTCAATAAATCATATAGCCATCTTTCTTACTCCGGTTGAATTCCTAAAACATAGGCGTTTAAATTTCAAAAAGCCCTTACATCATTTCTCTATAGAGCAAATCTATTAATGAACAAGTGAAACAACCCCTAAATGCCACAGTCTCTAATTATAAGTATGGTGCACAACATGCCTATAAGTAAGACTCTACTAGACACGACTTGTGGACTTCCTAGGATAATACTTCTCTCGATAACAAGTCACGTCATGCCCCATAGCCTTGGGAAGGCCTTGTGTCTCCCATACGGCGGCGGGAAGCGGCTATCCATGACATGCGTAGCGCTAACATAGGGCGTCGAGACCACTGTCATAATCAGCTGAGCTGCTTGGACCCTTAATGTTTCAACAATACATATTAACAATGAAATCAAAAAGACTATGAGTATGCTAAACTAAACAACAAAAAGTCGACAAGGCCTAAGCGAATACAATTGTACACACTAAGTCCAAAATCCTCTAACGAGTAAGCGGCGATGGTGAGAACAGGCTCGACCTACCCATAAACGCATCTCAAAATGGCCGAAGCAAAACCGGAGTCTTAGCTCGAAAAGAAAGGAGCATACCAACAATCCACCAAATCCCATGACTGCCTCTGGCAATCCCGACCTCTACTGCACATCTTTATGAATGAAAGTCCCAGGCGAAGGGGACGTAAGTACGAATGAAATGTCTCTTGGTATGTAAAGCGAAAACCGTAAACATATAAGATAGCAATGATAAGCGGTCGAAATAAGGAATAGTAACAATTTGGAGTCACGGAAATTGAAACTACGACAATAAGTCGATCTTTTGAAGTGAAAACCCTGCAACCAAGTAATGCGGAAAAACTATAATTGTAATGCCCGACAGCAGCCAACTATAAATCCATATATAAATTCGTCCGGTCGATTGTACATTACTAGGGAAAAGTAAAAATATCTTGATAGATGTAACACACTAGGGTAAATAAAAATATCTCCGATCGATGTACCACCACGGGTAAATAAAATATATCAGATGTACCACACCAGGATAAAATAAAAATATCTCAGTCCAATGTACCACAGGGGTAAAATAAAAATATCTCTAGGCGTGTACTACATCGGGTAAGTAAAATATCTCCAGTAGTGTACCACACCGGGGTAAAATACAAAATATCTCTAGCGATGTACCACATCGGGGTAAAGTAAAAATAATTCTCAATCATAATCATAAATAGGGTGGATATGGCTTATATTGAGTCAATTAACACGTATGGCATATAATTGACAAATGTTAAATACGTGGCCGAATAGGCCTCTTCTTTAACCATAAATGCAAGTGAGAACCCATATCCTTAGCAAACCTAGAAAATATGCATATATATCCGTAAAAATTTGTCAAATTATACATGAACATATGTTGAGTTACTTGAAAACCATGAGAGTTTAGAGAGCATAAGAACTTTTGTAGGCTTACGAACAATGTCCTACAAATAACCCTACTAGTTTGACATATTCCTTGGATAGAAACACACATAGATCTTATTTCTACACAATTCTTTAACAATGCAGGAATAGAAAATATATCTTTGCCTACTAGGTGGTTCCTTTACAGCCATCGACAACTATACACTGGAATTTCATTGACAAATTTATCATGTGGAAATAAACACATATAGTTCTTAATTCATTTGACTTATTTTCAAGAAAACATAAAAATTATAACTAGGAACTTGGAGTTATTTTTCATATACATAGAACTGAAGCCGAAATACGAGACATATAATGTATGAGACTTCTATATAATGTATAACTCGTATTTAGTTAAGCTGGCATTGACTTCCGAAGACTTCTTGGTATTCAAAGTTTTGAGCTTAAATCATTATCATAGCACACTTATACTTACTTAGACATTAGGAACATTGGTACATGGGAGAATCTCTCCTCTTGATAGGAAATTCAAGCGATAACTCAACAAGAGTTAAACATAAAGATTCATGACTTGAATATAGCTAAAGAAAGAATTCAACTCTATGTTATAACATGAAGATCATATACATTAAGACTTCTTACTAGAAATACATATAAATACTTGAGTTCTTAGACTTGTATGCAACATCAAATACTTGACAGAGACATTAGCATAATTCTCGAGTATGATCTCTCAAAAACTTCTTAGATCGGCTAGCACACTTAAACATAAATTAGGTACGTAAAGACATAACTTAAGGATATGAAACTTGGAGGCCCAATATAGCAGGAACTCGTGAGTGACTCACAAGTGATGCCTTATAGGAAAATAAAGATATACAATCGTAATTCGGGTGATGCTGGATTGACTTACATAACCTTTTCAGTATCTACAGTCTTAACATAATCATATGTGACTTAGAAGATCCTAGGGATTACCCTTTTCGAGAAGTAGTGAAAAATTTCATAACCCTTAAAATAGATAAACTTAACATAATCATTTCACAGTCTCATGAAGGAAAGCTTCTCAACTTAGGTACTATTTTGCGGGCGTTCAACTTTAATTATTTCATAGAGGTTAACACTTTAGAGGTTATTCATTAACGTAACACATATTTAACATAAACAACTTTATTTATAACTCTTTTTCTATAGAAACCGAGGTTAATCTTCCTAGTTGTTCCTACCTCATTCACAATCCTAACTGTATCTTCTAATTTAACAATATTTAACTCCTACTTTCCTTATTCATCTTAACTTCTTTGCTAAAAATTATTCACTTTACACTCCAAGTCTTTACCACTTGTGTTCCACTATTACATCAATACTTATGCACTTACCTCTTTGCCTAATTGACAAGCTGTATACGGTAAACCTCGTCTTTCTTATATTTTAACGTCGTTGGAGGTTCTACAAAGCAGTGCGCGAGAATTGCATATTACTCACATATTACCTTAAAATGGCTCACATTTACTCTTATCTTCCCTTTTTATAATGTCACAAAAAAGATTAACAACTTAAGTCAGCTTTCCACGTTAACATGTTTTGACTTAGCTTATTAGCTATATAGCTTCCTTGCTTTAAGAGGAAAAACATAAAATCTACTTTTTACCTTACGCACTTTAAAACATAAACATATATGAAGTATTAACAATATTATTTAAACATCTCAATAGCTCATTTTACCAATCGGCTTAGCGTCATCTTCTTAGCATAAGTTCAATTACATGTCACCGTCTTAACATTTCCTACCAATTTCAATAAGTGACTAGATCTTAACATATATTCAACATCACATATACAGTATACTGCAAAGGACCAGCTCACAGTTACCCGTTAAGGGCACTTCAAACTCGATTTAGAACTATGGCAACAATCGTATAAAAATTATGCCTTTCGCTTCACATTTGTTCGCTTCAACCATTCGTAACGATTCAAGACTTATGCCAAGTATTTCCAACCCTTTGGACAGGATCATACATGCCTCAATATTATTTTAAAAACATAGGAATATTGATCCTTTCAATAACTTAGTTTCGTGCTTGAAAAATAAGGAAAGGGATGCCTTTACATATCTTGGCACGTCTAATCTAATTTTGCGAATAATCGCTCAAGCTTACTCCTTAAGGATCCATCCAATTCCAATTTACAAACACAACAAGTAGCAACTTCACTTCACTAAATTTCGAAAAATTGGACATGTATACACAAAAACACACAAAAGAAACAACAACACAATACTACAACATTCTCCAAGTTATAACCTCATAAACTTGAAAGAAATCCAAAAGGAATTACTTACCCGTTCTTGGAGATGTTATTAGCTAAATTAGCAGTAAACTCCTACTCTTTCCTCTGCCTAGAATCATCTAAAAATGCAGCAATACCACAATCAACAACAAGACAACAACAAGCCATGACTTTCTTCCAAGGTTCCTTCTTTTCAGGCGAGGCGGGTAAGTTTCTTACCTTGGATATCTTTTCTCCATTTGATAGGGCTTTGAGTTCTATGAATGCTGAAAAAAACATCAACTAAAACGGAGTAGAAATGAGCTTTCTAGCTCAATTTTTACTTCGTATAGGTGAGCTAGTCAATGCAGGCGGTGGTGCGGCTCAGTGCGACATGCCCTCGTGTGCGCGCACACTGCACACTGTCTTAGCGCCCCCGCTGCACAGGCGCTTTTCCCAGCGAACGGTATTGTCTACAAGGAGAATAACTTTTTACTTTGAACTACGATTGATAGGCGGTTTATTTCATATAAACTACACTCAAATACCTTTAATTTGATATGTTATAGAATTACGGATCATTATATGTTTGGAGATATGACCATTTATAGTTAACCCTTATTTACAAAATTCACATACTCTTCACTTTTCCTTTTCCACATGTTTCCCTCATGCACCTAGAGAATAAAAATAAAATCATGAATCCCTTAATATGACATATAACCATCAAATAATAATCAAAAAAATTTGGGGTGTAACACTCTAATTGGGTTGTTGTAGACGAGTTGACCAATGCCGCTCATTTTCTACCATTCAAAACCACGTATTCGGCATAGGATTATGCAGTCCCATACATCGAGGATTAGTTCGGTTGCATAAGTGCGCTTGTCCATCATATCGATAGAGGTGCCCAATTTACCTCTCGGTTTTGGAAGTCGTTTCAAGGACTTAGTACTTTCGAGTTAAGCTGAAAGCACAACATTTCACCCATACGGAGGGTCAAGCGGAGCGGACAATTTAGACTCTCAAAGACATGTTGATCACATGTGTGATTGACTTCAAGGGTAGTTGGGATGATCATTTTCCTCTTGCTCGAGTTTGCATACAATATGACTATTATTCTAGTATTGAGATGACCCTGTTTGGGCTCTCTATGGGTGGAGGCTCTCTGTCGCTATTAGGCGGTTCAAATTGGTGAAGCTATGATGATAGGACGATTGATACATGAGGCTATGGAGAAGGTTCATCTGTCTGAGACGAGGTTTGAAAATGACTCAAAGTCACTAAAACCTAGATGCGGATGTGAGGAGGGAGAGAGGCTCGAGTGTGAAGTGGATGATTAGGTGTTTACGAAGGTGTCTCCCATGAAGGGAGTGATGTAGGTTTGGAAAGAAAGGAAACATAGCCCTCGTTATATTGGCCCCTCTTAGGATAGTGAAACGGGTTGGCAAGGGGCATGTGAATTGGAGTTTTCTTTAGAATTAGTTTATTGTGCATCTGAACTACATGTATTGCTCTTAAAGAAGTGTTTGGGTGATCGATCTCCTAGTTGTCCCAGGTGGACGAGTGTCGATGTTAAAAGATAGCCTTAGTTTTGAGGAGGTTCGGGTGGAGTAGTGGATCATCGGAGTTCGGAGGCTAAGAAATAAGGTAGTAGCTTCATTAAAGTATTATGGAGGAATCAACATGTTGAAGGAGCTACTTGGAACACAAACTGGAGACATAGTGGCTAGATACCACATTTATTCCTTATCGGCTTGGATTCCGGCTTGAGGTATCGATTTTTCCCCTTGTACTCTATTTAGTTTTCATATTCGGTTCATGTGCCCTAGTTTCTTTCATGTATGTGGATGTGTATATGATTCATGAATTTAGTTAAGCCATGTAGTTTAAATCGAAGTTAGTCATTCGATGGAGTTTTAGAAGCATAAGTGATCAATATTTAGTATGATGATTGCATTTCTTTGTTTTTGTATGTTTTCCAGTCGAGTTGAATGTTCCCAAGGAAATATTATAATACCCAAAATCCCTAAGATCGGCACGGAGTGAAATGGAGAAAAAGCTGGAAATTCACGACGAGGTCGCGAACGAGACTTCTATGACCGTGCGGAAGTCACCGAGTCATGAGGTGACTCATGGTGAGGAATCTTGGACTTGAGTTGAAAGAATTTTATGGGGTCACCACGGGTATGACCCCACGAGTAGTGGTCGAACACCCACGTTAAATCGGGTGGCATTAATTGACGGGTAACCAATGATCTAAAGTTTGAGGACGATGGAGATAACGAGTGGTGACACAGTTGTGTCGCCCAGGTAATGATTCATATGATGGACCATTGTAGTTCACGGTGAAACCTCGATTGTACTTGACAATAGATCGCAACGACCGTGGTTGGTGAAGCAGCTCATTAGGTCTCTCTGAGGGGCGACGAGCGGTTATTTTTTGTGAAGTTATAAGGTATTCCTCATCATTCCTATGCTCTGGGTCTATACTATATCTTTTAATCCATTTCGGGGTTTATTAAAAGATAGGTTACGTCATTCTAGCCTATTCTAAACGCATGCATGCAAGTTAGAGAGTTAGAGAAGAGATTAATCTTAAGCTATTCCAATTCTTCTCAAATTTCTCTTGGGCAATCAAGGAAGTGTAAGTCATCTTTATCAGGTATGTAAGGTTATGAATGGATGAATCGTTCCACACCATACCCAATCTCTATTTAAATCATAGACATTCCTATGGATTCTATGGGGTTTTTAACCCAATGCATGAAATTCTTAATTCTTTACGTAGGAATGATTTAAATGAGTTATTATTATTGAATTATAAATTATGGCGGGTTTTATGTTTCTTTCCATTAAAATCATGTTTCAAGCATAAGAATTAAAATGCCTATTTATGAGAAGTTCATAAATGTTGGGGATTTATGAAGAATGTTCATGTATGATTAAGTTTGAATAATGAAAAGCATTTTTTTCAAGTTACCCATATTTATAATAATGTTTTCAAAGTGAATTTGAGTATTATCAAGTACGTTAAAGTATTGGAGGCAATGCCTGTGTCCAAGTATGATTTGCCAGGCTTATGATATGGATTTATTGATTTTATTGATTTATGACGTTGGAATTGATGGGCCCTTGATTCATGGATGAACATGTATGTAAATGGGGATCAACAATTTTAATGTTTATTTGGACATGAATCTCTTGAATGGTGTTTATGATTTAAGTACGAGCCTAATGTATATTTTGGGAGCGGTATACAGCACCAAGTAGCCTAACGTTGAAAAGGACTACACGTTGTCTCATAACTACGTGCCATTATAGGTTCATGTTGATACATTAAATATCAATGGATCCTCTTTTGTGATATAACATAATGCACGTCCCTTGCAAGCAGCGAAATGGCTACGCCCCACTTGAGTGAATAGTTGGGGCATCATGTAGATCTGCCATAATCTACATTATTTAGCATGTTTTTATGCATTGTTATGTTTATTTTACTATTCCTCACGTTATGATTTATGAAGTTTTCTTATGATCTATGATAATGAATGATTCTGCCCGATGTTTTGGCGCCCAGGCCTTATGTTACGTGCGATATTTATGTTACGAGCATGTTATCCTTCTCTTATGATCTCTTATGGGCTTTTATGCATTTTTAAATTTCCGTATTACTTACCTTGTATACAAATTACAGTCCACATACGACCACATACTCTATGTTGTATCGTTTCATGATACGAGCTCCGATCTTCGGACCCAGCACTTGTCATTAGCTCATTCACGGAGTTGGCATCTGGTTCGTTGGTGAGTCCTCACCCCAGAAGCGACCCGATCGATATCGAGTTGTCTCTTTATGATTATTTTTCTAGACTTTATCGGGTTAGTGGGGGATGTTGTCCCATCATCCCATAAGATATGTTAGAGGCTTTCAGACTATGTGTAGTATTCATCTTTCATATATGAAGTGCTCTTTGCTTTCCATGTTATGTTATGATTATGCTTCCGCTTTGTTATCATATTTGAGTAATTCCTCACTCTAGTTGAGATATATGTATGTTCTGTCATGGATCGACTTGGAGTCTCTGGGACTCCTTGTCCGATGTTGCGGTGCAGGTGTATCTTGGTCGTGACAACGGATTCGAACGTCGAGACTCAATCCCACCACTAGCCGATGCTGCCAGTGTTTATCCCCGAACACCTTGTTGCTGAGTCCTCATCCTTCGAGGACCTTCAGTTAGTCAAGTGTTGTCATTTTCAATTTAGACTCTATTGAGATAGTTGGGGTGTTATCCCTTCAGCTGCGTCGTATGTTAGAGGCTTTCAGAGATAGAGTTTATATTACGCATCATATTCGATATTTTGATGTTTTTACCTTTTTGGATAGATTTTTGTATTGAGACTTCCGCTATTTCAAATTTAGTTTTACGCTTTGTGTATGTTGAGCTTTAATTGTTATGTTCATTCCATGGAGTTGACTTGGAGGCATTATGGTTCTAAGTTTCGTTTCTAGATCCGAGACCTATGTTCGAGGTCGTGACATGATTAACCGGCTATGTCTTCAGAGTGGGATACGCTATTTTGATGATGGCCCAGTGTTTGCTCCACTATTAGAAGTAATTGATATACAAGAAGCGGGCTATTGATTCCCCCAAAAGCAAGCCGAAGGATGCATTCTTGGTACCTCCTAAGGATTTTGTGGCATATGAAAGCGTGGTGCACCATTGCTTTAACACCTCAATAATGGAAACTCACGAAATGTCGGGACATGTTTTCGAGTACTACACAGTATTGTCACCACCACCTCCATCCTCCAGACCTCATAGGCTTAGTAGTGACATCACACATCCCACAGTCGGCTCACAAAATTAGCCAAGAATCTTCCAGCCATGATCCGGATGTGTCTATAGAAAGAATGCTTGAAATGAAGAGCGTGTTTGACAACCTCGACAAGCTCTTCTCCAAAGTGGGCGTGGTCAAGGGAACAATTGCTTTTCTCGGGGGCGTGTAGAGGTGATGAAGGGCATGGCCTCCCCTTATCTAGCACGGACATGAGATTTTTGGATGCAAAGCCTTGGCAGGCCCAAATTGATGAATTACTTGGGGGCCTAGAGGAGGATGAGGAGGGAAGAGAAATAAGAAGATGGTCTTTGATGTGTCTCGAGTGCAAGATGTGTTGTTTTGAGTCCTTGGGCACATCTCACTCTCATAGGCGCGATGAAAGTTCTAATGCAAAAACAATGCTACTAAATGATAGCCGAACATTAGATGGCATAGGGAGTTCTTGCCCCCTTTATCCTTTATTTGATAAAATTGGGGACAATGTTTACATTTTAGTTTAGGTGGGATGTGCTTTTTTGTTGTTATGATTATTCCCTTGTCGGGATTATTTTGTTTTATTTGAATGTTTTGGACATTATGCATTTGTATTTGGACGATTTGGATGAATAAATTCCCTTACCGAGTTTGTGATTTCAACTTTTTCCATTGCGGACCTTTAATATTTCTTGCTATGATGATGTGAGTTTCTATTGTTGAGTCGATCTTACACTCTAATTGTCTTACTACCCGCGCATCACAATCTCCTTTGTAGATAGTAGTTAGTGAATAAACTACGAGGTTTTTTCATACCATGGTTCTTTCTAGAGGAGCAAGAATTTTTCTTATCTTGATTTTGGCTTGGGTGATATTTCTTGATGATGGATTGAGCGGAAACTTTCTTAACAAAAAATTCCATATTTTAGTTAACATTTTGAGTTTTTGTGCACTTATCTTGAGAGACACCACCAAATATTTTTCTTTCTTGGCAATAAAGTGAGATTTTTGAGAAAAGGGGATTGATGAGCTTAAAAGAAGGCATTCTTTATTATGATGCCTATGCTCTTTGTTTGATTTTTTGATTCACCAATGAGTTATGTGGAACTCGGAATAACTTGTTAAAAGTCATGTTTTTCAATTGATTTTGAGAATAACTATACTCCTTGGAATAGTTATGCCTTGTGAGGTAAGGTTGTTGTGTGATTATTGTACACGCGTGTCGTCTAGAACTTACCCCAAAATGTGATTCAAGGAGGAAATCTAGATGTGGCAAAGCTTGAAAAAGACCTTAGACCCTTTTTGGATAGTCACTTTATAGAAAACAAGGCCCACCTTTAACATCAATCCTTGTTTGAGTCTTAAACCTTTGTATTGGAAACTACATGACAAGCCTTAAACCCTTTTTGAATCTCTACTTTGGCACCGTTCCTCCCTAATTGCTAGTGATGAAAAACAATGGGGGCTTAAAGCCCCAAGATTTGGGGAGAATGCGAGGAATGAAATGTTGATGTAGGAAAAGCCTAAGTTTGGGGGTGTGTACACAAAGGAAAAGAGGATTGAGTTTCAATATGGGGTAGCATCGATTGCTTAATGTAAAAAAAAATTGGTTGGTTGAAAAACCTTTTATCAAAAGAAGAAAGAAAAGAATTGAGTGGTGCATCTTTTTTATAGAGGAGGCTTAATATAGAAAGCCCAGTTGTTTAAAAGGGTGGCTCTTTGGGAAAATTTGGACTGTGAAAAGGAGAGATGTCGTGTAGTTGACTCCTTATTGAAAGTGGGATGTTGAATTGTGTCACAACAGCGATCTTGGGCATATGTATATGCCCAAGTGATGATACTCAAATGCGTCGTTTTGTCTTGATTATCTATGATGTTTTGTACATTCTCATGTAAATTGTAGGAAAGTGTGAATTTGTACTAACCAACATGATTAGCGTTGTTTTGCGGGGAAAATGTACTTTTATGAAGCTAAGATGCATGTTGGGAGGAATCGAAAATGGACTGTGAGCAAGGAAATGGCCAAGGAAACGAGGAATAAAGGGGCTCGCGATGGAGCGTGTCACACCAGCCCCGCCGCGCGGAGGCATTACTGTCCAGGATGATTAGAATTGACGCAATTCGGAGAGAAGATCGTGTTGCCTCCATGGCACGTTGAGACTAATACACGGAACTTGAAATTCCGGTGAAGGTGCGCGTTGTACGCCGTGTCACGTTAGTTGAGCCGCGTTGCATGTCGTGCCACGTTGGGATTAAATACTGGACAACCAAATTCGAGAGAGCCTCCACGCGTTTACAACGTAGTGTCACGGAGGCAATGCTCGCGTGCACTCCGTGACCGTTGCTTGATATTCTGGTAAAATTTCCACAGTATAAATAGAACACTTAGGTTCATTTTAATTATTACACGACTTGGTGGAGCAAGAACGTGGGTTACGGGCGGTTGAGGGCAGAAAATCTTAGGGTTTCTCTCTATCTCTTTCTCCTTTCATTCAATTGTTTGTATGATTTACACTCATTTGATGATGTTTAATCCACAAATAGTGGCTAATTTACCACTTCTTCTTTGAGGTTAAGAACAATTGTATTGAAATGTGATTGTTGATCATTTGGTTTTCATCTTTTCTTCCATGGTTGTTCTATTAATTTTTGTTCTTCTTTGCATTAATGTTTGGCCAATGTTAATGTATATCTAAAGAGTCCGTTTTCACTCGAGAGAGAGCACAAAATTGGAAAGTTGTGAATTAATAGAGGATATGATATTTTCTTAGCAGGAAAATTGAGAATTGATTTACCTTCGGGATAGAAATATGCACGAAAGTCGTAGTCAATTATGGAATCGGTTTGTATGGATAGAACATGAATTGCTTCTTATCCCACGAATGCTTAGGCGGAAGGTTCATGATTCTTAAGTTGGAGTTAAATACAAGAGTTTTTAATCCATAGGCATAAGTTCCGACTAGCAATAGGAGTAAAGATTAACCACTTGTATCGATAATTAATTTCTCTACATATTCGTTTAGCCTCGGCATACTCACATTCATAATTTGAACTCAAAGCGCTTATTATCATGTTTAGACTTAGTATAAAATTAGGAAGCAAATTATAAAAACTTTTCTTTACATTGTTATGCATTTTTAAATTACAGTTAATGGACACTTGAGTAGATTTGCCTAGTAGTCCGAGTCCACAGTGGGATCGATACTTGGCTTGAAATGAAGCCAATTTACTACTTGTTCGACCACGTGCACTTGCGTGTAGTCATCCGGAGCGACCGAACAACAGCATTGCTGAGGTTCTAATCACTTGAACTAAATGATGTTCTACCCATATCCTAGCCTACGTGACCCATGACCTGCAGAACTTAGTGATTCCACGCTTGGCAACTCTACATTAGTAGCGAAGTAACATGAAGGGAAAGTCTGTAGGTCCAATATGTGTGCGCGAATATCTATGAGGTGAGCATTTCTACATCGGCTTATAATGCCTATTGTGTGAATTAAGTAATTGTGAATGGGATTCTCTCTTTTTTGGTGAGCATTGCATCCTTGGAGTGATGTGAATGTCTTTATCTCATTGAAGTACAAATGCAACCAAGTATAGTGAAGGCTTTAGGCAAACCTTGAAGGTTGAATGTTAATTATTTGAGATGCTTGTTGATTTCGATTAAAAGGAAAATGCCTACGATTTTAATTAAAAGAATGATGATGACATTTTCCCAATAAAATGAACATCCAAAAGCAAATATTATAAATGAAAAAATAAAAATATTTTTAATTTTTTTAATATGTTTGAGTTTGAGTGTTGTCAGTGCAGTGATTCTGTGGCTTTATATATGATTGTGTTGTACACATTGATTCCAGCATTTGTGTAGAATGCTTTGTGAAGTTTCAAACAACTATTCAAGGTACAGATTGATAGTTATTATTATAACAACAATTCTCTAAAGCTGGATTCTTGTTTGGCTGCAAAATTTTAGAAAAGTTTATGCTTTCTTATTCTAAAGTAAAGCGTTTGGACGACCTAAGAAGACCAAGAGGAACTGAATGAAAACAAAATACATGATGTGAAGATGCTTGAAGACGTGTGTTTACGAACATATCGTTTACTTGAGTCATGCGAAAGGTGGAGATGTACTACATCAGTCAGGGGCCACATATTAGCATCTTTGGACCACTTGTATCTCCACATGACGGCATGAAAAGAAGTACTTAAGCTTGAAGAGGATACGCTGAAGCGGCACAATGGCACATATGAAATACGGGTGCCACACAAGTATTACGCCATTGTTGAAGGAAAAATCATCTAAAGCACAAGTGTACACGAGAAACTATACAAAGACATTTTTGGATAGTTGTGCATAGAATATATCTTTGAGTTTTACCTCAATGTACATATCACGATATCTCATTAGAGAGAATATTGTATAAAGTAATAGACATAGTATATTTTACTTTCTTCTTCACTTTCACCCGAGCTCCATTATTGCGGACCATAGTAGGGAATTGAATTCTATTTGCTAGTGAATGGACTTAAGGAGTTTCTCTCAGTATAATTTCTCTTTCGCAATTATGAGTAGCTAAATTACATTCTAGGGTGTGTGTGGATGATGGCTGTTTAGGCCAAGTGGGTATTGACTAATTGATCTTATATTTAATTAGAAAGTATGGATCTATTAAATTCATCAAGTTTTTAATTTAATAAGCGATGGTTGCAAATATTGATTGAGCTCTTTAACTTCAATTTTTCTTGAAAAAATTGAAGTAAGGGTAAGACTAATAGTAGTGAGGAATTGGAGTTTCATTCATGGGTTGGAGCTAGAGATACTCCATACCAAGTAAGAATTTCATTGAAGGGTTAGGCTAGAGATAATCTACACCTTCCTCAATCGTGTTGGTTGATTTGTGATTTGGCTTTGGGATTTGAGAAAACCCAAGGTAAACACACTCGTTTGGTTGAGAAGCATAGTGTAGCTCAGGGCCAGGCTATCTATATACTAACTAAATCTAAAGCTCAAGCTCTTAGTCAATACCCACCAAATTAAAGCCTCATCAAATGTGCACCCCTAGTCTCTCCTCTTCATTGAAACAATTGCTTTTCCCTTTGCTCGAAGTTTACATTTTTAATTGCTACTTATTAGACCTTTTTCCCTAATGTTTATTTTATGTTCATATGATGCATGACTCTTCTGAATTGATTTACGACACTTGGCGAATCCAATGTTCAATCTTCGTGGGGTTTGACCCCAACACTCATTGAAAAAAAATTATTTTTGTCAACAATAGTAGCCATCCCCTTAATCGGAGAAGTATTTTTGGATGCTATCGGTCTTCAAATCCTAAAATCTTTTCTCATAAGATTTAGACCATTGAAATTCGACCTTCTTCTAAGTCAACTTAGTCAATGGGCGGCAATAGTTGAGAATCCTTCTATAATCATACGTAGTAACTTGACTAAACCGAAATCCCACTGTGTCAATTGGGGTTGTGGGTCTAGGACAACTTTTTACAAATTAAATCTTCTAAGAGTATATCAAATACCCTCATTGTGGACACTATATGCTTTGGAAAGCATTGTCTTCAACCCAAAATTCAAACTTTATGAATTTGGTGCATAACTCCCAGGTCCTTAAATGTCTATAGGACTATTACATGAGATGACTAGCATGCTCTTTCCTTACACTTGGAGTAAACGATATATCATTAATGAATATGATAACAAATAATGTACAAATACTACTTAAACCTCTACTCTGAGGTCCATAAATCCACACTTGGAGCATTAGCGCTAGGCAAACCAAGGACAACAACAAACTCAAAATAACCATTAACGGGTTTGAAAGCTATCTTGAAATATCACACTTTGTATCCTTTAAATGATGATACCCAATCACAGTTCTATCTTTGATAAATAAGTGGCACCCTATAGTTGGTTGAATAAGTCATAAATTCTAAGAAGGGGATACTTATTCTTGATTGTGACTTGGTTCAACTAACGATAATCAATATACATTCTAAGAGTACCATCAATCTTACGAGTAAGAGAATTAGAGAACCCAGTGGAAATGTAGATAGAATGAAACACTTATCAAAATAATCCTTAGCGCCTTTTAACATAGCGGTAACAACATTTGAGAGTTCTCACGATCGCCGGACCAAACATAGCATACAAATAGTTACGCCCTCCGCCTATCCTTGAAGTGGTGCCCTTTTGGGAAACTCGATTCTTGAGGTGTAATGCAGGCTCTATTTCCCCATTTTCTATCTCATGGACAGGTTTCTCATAAAATGGCCTATTGACACATCTAGTAGTATCCATCTCTACCAAATGACACTTACCCAAGTGGGTCATGCCACACTTGCCATAAGGTGGTATCGAAGGGTTTTGAATTGCATTTCCCTGTGTTTTGTGACCTTTTGGCTTCTTCCGATTGCCTATGGGCGGGTGCATTGCTTATTGACTATGCGAAGTCCGAGGACCTCTTCACGTAAAAGGACACATTTCCATTTTCTATTCCTCTATTGTGTGTTCTCATTACCTACTATCTTAGCTCTCCTACTTTGGTGCTCCTCTCTATCCTTCTACTTATCTTCCTCATGTTGGGCATACACCATGAGTCTCGAAATATGATATCATTGATCAATAATGAGCCCTTGCACTCCTTCACGTGCTTACTTAAACCCAAACACGAACTTTCTCATTCTAGCGAGTGTGCGGTACCATCTCCGAGCAAATCACGGATAACTATTGAACTTTAGGATCTCATTGCTAAAATAACATTGCCTGCCTCGAGGTTCACAAGCTCCTTTGCCTTCGCCTATCTAAGCTCCACGAGGGAAGAAGTGGTTCAAGAAAGCCTACTCAAAACTATCCCAAGTGACCGGCTGCATTCTCACCTCGTCCTTTCTCCCACGAGTCATACCATACATTAGCCATATCCTTGAGCTAATAAGAAGCAAACTAACTCCCTCTATTTATGTGGCATGCATTGCCTTCAAAATCTCCCATATCTCATAATAAAGTTACGGGGTCTCGCCGACCATAGACCTGTGAATCTTGGAGAATTCATCCTCAAGAACTCTCTAATCCTTGATTCTCTTGAATTATAAAAGGAAACTAGCTAGTCTGAGTTCGATGGCCTAAATGGGCGGCCACCAACTAGGGAGAATACTGGATAGCCCCTCTGCCCTTTTTGCTCTTCAAGTGCCAATACTAGGAGAATTTTGCAGAGATAGCCACAGTGTCTCGAGATCCTTCCACTAGGAATCGGACTCTTCAGAAGGCAAGACAGTGAGTCTTAGAAGTGGATGGTTTTACGGCTATTCTTTGCCTGAATAGGCTGATTGCGAAGTCAACTCAACATCCACTTCGGTAACATGAGCATGAATGAGTCTCAAGCCCCGGTGAATGCGGTGCGCGGTTTGGTGGCGGGAGTGTGCGGGAGTAATGAACACTCGGTTGAGTGTTGTGGACAAATCCAGACTCGGTGAAGTTTGTTGGTAATGCACAAAGGAATAATCACCATGATATAGTACTTGACTACAACTCTAACTAGAGGAATCACCCAAATTTCTCTTGGGGTAGCAACAACCATCGGGGCGGTTAGTCGGGGCTCAAAGGAATCAAGGAGGGCGGCAGAACTATCGGTCGCGTCTGAAGCAACAATGCTCCTCCTCGCCACCATCACCCTGACATTGAGGAGATGTTTAAAATGATGATAGCTAACCAAGCTCAATTCTTGGTGACTATGTTAAATTAGCGTGGATGTAAAACAATCGATTAGCTACCAAAGGCCTGGAGTACCGAGTTTGGGCAATTTCTTTGAGCCCAAAACATCCAGGCCTAGAGGAGAAACTCCACAAGCGACACGGACCCCAACCCAAGCGAGTGAATACCGTGACACAGGTGGTTTGCGGCTTAAAGAGGTGGAACCGAGAGAAAGACCACCTCAGCGGTAGGGAGCGGTGAAACGGAGAGGGAGAAGTGATGGCGGGGGAAGAAAAGGATGCGGAGCAGGAAAGACCTCCCCCATTCCCTCAAGATTAAAGAAACACAGGAGCGTGTTTCCAAAAAGTTCATGGAGGTTCTTAAACGGGTACACATTAACTTACCTCTTGTTGAAGTTTTGCGAGGGGAGTGCGAAGTACGCAAAGTACATAAAGGACATTGTGGCGAACAAAAGTAGGTTGGCCGAGTACGCTACGGTGGCTCTTATGGAGGAATGCACTTCCAGGATCTGAGCAGATTGCCCACGAAGCTCAAGGACCACGGGATCTTTACAATACAGTTACTATTGGGGCGAGTATCAGAGCTCGCAGTATGTGATTTGGGAGCGAGCATTAGCCAAATGCGAGCCTCGGTATTCAAAGTTGGGAGCTAGGGAGTCCTAGACCAACAACGGTGATCTTGCGGCGCGAGATCATTTCTTGGCAAGACCGGATGGTATTGTGGAGGAAGTGCTGGAGCAAGTGGGCTCCTTATCTTCTAGATAGACTTCATTGTCTTGGACTTCGAGCCGAGACGCGGAAGTCCCATTTATTTGGGGCGTCCTTTCTTGGCGGCCCAGGAAAAGTGCTGATCGATGTAGCTGCGGGGCAGCTAACATGCGACACTGTGACAAGGTGGTATTCGATGTGTACAAGGCCACCAAGCTCCGTAGTGTACGAGGAACTCTCGGTGATCAGGCGTGCTTGATCGGGCGTATGATCGGGCGTTGAGTCACGAGAGTTAATGGGAAAACTACCACGATAGGGGTAACATGGGTGAGGACGCGTTCGGAAGAAACGTCGCGTCACCTAGGGCGGGAGCTTGGGCTGACGTCGAGCCGCGGCCCATTAAAAACATTGCCGCGAGAGGCAACGTGATTTTTGTTGTATTGTTAATGTACGATTAGTTAAAAAACAAAAAAACAAAAGCAAAGAAAATATATATATATATATATATATATATATAAAAAAATTAAAAAAATATTGTGTTGTGTTTTCAAACCTTGGGATTCTAACCGATTTCTTGTTGTAAGATAATTCGGAGTTGATCGGAGGAAAAATGCAAGGAATCGCAAAGGGAAAAAACGAATTGAAAAATAAAAAGTGGCAAAACGAGCCCACGCGATGGCTGCGTGTCACGGAGGAGGGCCTCCGCGTTACCCTCAGTGACACGTTGAAGGCCAATTGGAATTTTACAAATTCGGGAACACTGCTGTGATGGCTCCGTGTCACGGAAGGGAAGTGCTCGCGTTACCCTTCGTGACACGTTGAGTGTTGACCGCGTTGGGTCTGCAGTCCACTTAGGATAACCCGTGCGAAATCACACTTTTTAACCCAGATTTCCCCTCATTTTCATCATTTTTCATCCCCTCCGCGACAAACCTCCCAAAAATCCCTTCTCCTCAACATGCCACGAGACCTAGGCACACAATTTGGTCAAGTTTCTTTCTTTCATCGAATTCAAGGTATGTTCTTCAACTCTATCTCCATTTTAGTCGAATTTTTCGATTTTAGCTTGAGATATGAGTAAAACCTTGCCCTATGTAGAAATTGAGCTTAAATTCATTTAAGTTATTGTTGATTGATGTTCGTAATATCATTGTGATTGTATGAACCGATAAATACATTAGCTTGATCGAATTTTTGTAAAACTTTAGCTAGGGCTTGAATTTTGAATATGAAAAAGGGAAAATTTGGTTGAATTGTGAAATTCTTGTTGGTTGGTGTATGTTGGGTGAGATGAGTTGGTCGTGTTAATTATTAATATGCTAAAAGACCAACGGATTTTCGAGTATTGAAATAGTGATATGCAAGAAAATGACTGGAATTATAGGTTTGTGTAGATAAATATTTTTTTCCATTTTCTTTTCCTTGCTAAGTGCTATGTATAGAATGTAATCGATGGGAATGTGTGATTGGTTATGCGATGTACAAAGGTAGTACAAAAGAATTTATACGTCGAATTCTCTGAATGCACCAAAGGCATGTTTGTTTTGGTTTTTACGCTTGTTTTTTTCTTTATTCTGTAAATTAGAAATAAGTACGATCTTGCCTTATCTTGTAATTGTGGTGAAGACTAAGTGTGGGGTGGCCTAGCCTAACCCAACCTTAGTCCAAGCTAATTTGTCGACTAACATTGGAAGCTATGCCTTTATTTGGCCAGGGAACAATGTAAATGACAAGACCAAGGGAAAGTGCGCATCTACATCGGGCGCCCAGGTAGAGAGGATAAATGCGGGAGCAGTAGTCCCAGCTGACACCGGCGGTTCCGCGCGGCCAACGCGCCCATCTGGCTGCGATGGGTGACGAGAGGAAGGGAAAAAGTGGTATACAAAGCATAAGGAAAACAGAGTACTTCCCACTGAGGAGCACATTGCAAGGGAGCGCGTTAGCACGGGGAGTTCCCTCGGGTGTCCATCGAATTGACACTTTGCCCGAGGTGAGCTTCATCTTTGAAAGAGCCAAGGAGTCTGTCACTTGATTCGAGTTACGTAAAATTGGAGCCGGCCGCTCCTTGAGTCACACCATCAAGATAAGGTGGCAAATTGTCACTCTTGAGCCCCATCACCTTAATACCATCTTGGGCGCCCATTCCTGAGACGCCCATATCTCGGCCGGGCGAATATCCACTCCACCATATGCGGATATGGGCGCACCTTGTGGCAGGCAGGTGTAGCACGTTGGAGGCCGGGCATAGGAGACGGGCTACCATCAGACCTTGCCCTACTCATAGATGAGAACGAGGGAAGCCGAGAATCGCTGAAAATTGTGTGTTCCTTCTTGATTCGGGGTGCACATGACGGACTGTCACTTTCCCGGGATTGCGTGTGCTTAGTGTATGCCTTGATGAAAGGGCTAGAGATTCATGTTGGGGCGGTGATCATATCTTCCATGAAGAGAGCCCGTTTGCATCAAGAACTTGCAGTGCGGGTTTGGTAGTTTCTTGACCACGTTCACGAGGGAGCACAGGCGTTGAGGAAGAGGCCCTGGGTGCATCCGCTTGAGATGGAGAGGCGTGCGTGGACGTCACAAAGACCAAGGCACTGAAACCACTCACGGGCCAGCCCTTACACTGGCCCAGAGCATCATGCTCGGGATGATAAACCATGGCCGCATGTTCGGGATGCGAATGCTCCAAGCTACTTGCATGGCGGGAGACCGGCAACGGAGGATGGCTGTGGCAGCTCGACCTGAACTACCCCTTCCGGCAAAAATGCCCAGGGCTCTATGTCGGGTGGGCCCGGCTTTTGTGGAGCACAGTGGATGGCGACGTCCCCAGCGATGAGAGACCTGCGAGGACTCCCGATGTTGAGTCGGAGAAGGACGGCGGGGGTGATTCACATAGGGAAGCGAAGCGGCTTTGGCGAAGAAGTGGAATACTTTAATTGATCAGGGATTTTCACCGCCCACTTTTGTGCTATGTTAACTGTATGAACACTAGGGACAGAGTTCGGTTTTAAGGTAATGGGGTGGGAGTAGTTGGGGTGGTCTTGGTTTTTCTTGTTTTGTGTGTTTATTCATGTTGTTGTTGTGCTAAGAAAAATTGTGACCTTTGTGTTTGTGTATGTTTGTGTTGTGAGTATTGTAAGCTATTCTGTTGAATGTTGTTAGTTGGTTGTGTAATTTTTTTCATCGATATCATCGATATTTTTAAATTTTTTTCTTTTTCGTTATTATTTTTTATGATTGGGTTTCTCGCGTTTGTTTTTCGGCTCTTTTACCAAGAAGAGTCCCGTGAACCGAGGTTGTAAATAGTGACCGTTCCCTATGATGGATGGATGATGACGTCTTAGGAAATGTAGTCGATAGGAAGTAGTTTTTATCTTTTATTGTTTTTGTTTGTTTGGTTGTATCCCATGCGTGTGGCTACTACAGTGTTTACGAAATTCTTGTTGCGTGTTGTACATGATATTTAGAATGCAAAAGTGGTCGTATGGCTCACGCAATTTTGTACATATGTTGAGATACCTAGGCGATAGAATTCGATTCGGTGTGATTGAGGCTTAATGTTTGAATTCTTGTTATTAGGCGATTGAAGAGTTCGTGAATATGTCTTGAGTTGAGCATGTGCAATGAGTGTCTTGTGAGGTTTCGATGATTCCATGCTATTGTGAATTGTCTAGAACTTTTTGTCGTATTATGCCGATACGAAATGAAGGAAGTGTAGTGTAGGAAAGGATGGTAGGCGTTTCTTTGTTTTAACCTAAAGTTTCTTTTTTCTTTTCATACCCTCGAATGTCAAATCCTAGTTAGCCCATTGAGCCTTTAGCCTATCTTTTTTTCTTTTGTCGAAAAGGGGTAAACCAAGCTTACCCTTTCTTTTCATTATCAGTAAATCGATCCAGCTCTTAGCGCCCAAAGAAAAAAATAATTTTCCCACGAGTGTCAAGGGTGAGTAGTGTGAAAAGAAAAGAAAAAAAGAAAAAGCAAAGTGATGAAAGTGAAAAATCAAAGGTGCACTTGCGGATTTAAAGAAAATAAAGATGTATAACTAATCTTTGTTGTTAAAATTAAGTGTGCTTAAAGAAGTGGGGGACAAAAATAAAGAAAGACTTCAAGAATGGGAGGACGAAGAAAAAACAATGCCCGAGTATGATGGGATGTATTGAAAAAGCGCTTAAGGATGCTAGTTGCTATTATTGGTTAGCCGGTATATACTAGTTAAAGTAGCTTACATTACAACTGTTAAGTCTACGTGATCTTACATCACGCGTCCTTATATTAGTGGAGTAATACACTAGAGAGCAAGCACATGGTTCATGCCGATGCATGTGAATTCTTTTGGGAGAGAGAGTGAAATTGTGTGTACATGCCCCGCATGTAATGTTTAGAAGTTCATGTGGCGAAAAAGGGAAATTCTCTTGTGTTGTGAGCGCATGCTTGACGAGAGGTTGGGCCCGTGTCGGATATCTTGATCAACTAATTTGCATGAGTTTGCCGATATCGAGAGTCGATTCTTGAGTCTAGGAGCTCTTGATGTGTTGAATGTGTCATTGTATTGATGATACTTGTTCCTTGGGCAAAAATAGCATGTCCAAGTGATGCTATAACTTAAATTAGTCTTGTTTATCTAAGTTGTGCATACATTTTCATGTAATTTTATATAAATGAGAAGAAATATTAACCAACATGATTAGTCCTTATTTTTGAAGGAAATAATGCATTGGAGGACCCAATCTATGATTTGGTGAAGTGGAGGAATGATATGTCGTGAGCGAAACACCAAAGTTGGAATAAATTAGGCGATTTCCGAAGGGGGCTTCTGCGATGCCTCGCGACACGTTAGCGGTGCTCAGCGATGACTCCGTTACACGTTGGGAGTGCTCGCGATAGCTTCAGTGACATTGGAAGTGCTCCGCATTACACAGTGTCACGGAGGCGAGTGCTCAGCGATACACTCAGTGACACGTTGCTTGTTATTGGGAAAAATTCCCACAGTATAAATAGAACACTTAGGTTCATTTTTAATCATTCAGACTTGGTGGAGCAACGTGGGTTACGGGAAGTTGATAGGACGAAAATTCTTAGGGTTTTCTCTATCCCTTTCTTCTTTCTTTCAATTGTTTTGTATGATTAACACTCATTTAACGATGTTCAATCCACAAATGAGTGGCTAATTCCATTCCTTGCTGAGGTTAGGAACAATTGTATTGAAATATAATTGTTGATTATTTGGTTGTTTCATCTTTTCTTCTATGGTTGTTCTATTTAATTCTTGTTCTTCTTTGCATTAATATCGGCCAATGTTAATGTAAATTCGAAAAGTCGGTTTCACAGAGGCACAGCTGGAAAGTTGTGAATGAAAAGGATATGATCTTTTCTTAGTTTGGGAAAATTGAGAATTGATTTACCTTCGGGATAGAAATATGCACAAAGTCGTAGTCAAGTGTGGAATCGGTTTAGTATGGCTAGAACATGAATTTCTTCTTATCACAGAAATGTAGGTGGAAGGTTCATGATTCTTAAGTTGGATTAAATACGAGTTTTAATCCATAGGCATAATTAGACTAGCAGCAGGAGAAAGATAAGCCACGTATATCGATAGTGAATTTCTTTCATGTTCGTTTTAGCCTCGGCATGCTCCTGTCCTGAATTAGAGACTCACTTGTATATTTATTTTAGCTTAGTATAAATTAGATAACAAATATAAAAACTTTTCTTTCTTTGTTAATGCATTTTTAGAGTTACGGTAAATTGACATGAGGGAGATTTTACCACTATGATCCGGTCCTGTGGGATCGATGCCTCTTACTTAAGCCACTTACTACTTGTTCGACCACGTGCACTTGCGTGTGAGTCTCCAGGACAGCCGAACAATACTACATGTGTTTTTCTTGATGATTTCTTACGTTAAATAATGGCGAATAGCAGTAGCTTCAGTTGTCGAGCCAAAGTAGCATGATTGGGTGTCAATTGCATGAGGTGTAAGATTATTGTTCGAGGACGAACAAGATTTTAAGTGTGGGTAAGTGATCTTGGGCATATTTATATGCCCAAGTGATACTCAAATGTGTCGTTTTGTCTTGTTTATCTAACAATGTTTGTACATTCTCATGTAAATTATAGGAAAGTGTGAATTTGTACTAACTTAAATGATTCGCATTGTTTTGCGGGGAAAAATTTACTTTTATGAAGCTATGATTCATGTTGGGAGGAATCGGAAATGGACTCGGAAGCGAGCAGGAAATGGCCAAGGAAACGAATAAAGGGGCTCAGCTGATGAGCCAGTGTCCGCAGCCTCATCGCGGGGCATTACATGCGGATGATTAGAATTGTGAACAATTCCGAGAGAAGGTCCGCGTTGCCTCCGTGGCACGTTGGACCTAATTGCTTGGAACTTGACATTCCAGTAAGGGTACGCATTTGTGCCGTGTCACATTGGTCAAGCTCCGCGTTACATGTCATGCCACGTTGGGATTAAATGCAGACGACCAAATTCGAGAGAGCCTCGGCGTTGCGCCGTGTCACGAGCGGTGCTGCACGTGCATCTCCGTGACACGTTTCTTATTATTCTGGAAGAATTTCCACCGGTATAAATAGAACACTTAGGTTCATTTTTAATTATTCTGACTTGGTGGAGCAAGAACGTGGGTTACGAGTGATTGAGGGCAAAATCTTGGGTTTCTCTCTATCTCTTTCTCCTTTCTTTCAATTGTTTGTATGATTTACACTCATATGATGATGTTTAATCCACAAATGAGTGGCTAATTTCACTTTTCTTTGAGGTTAAGAACAATTGTATTGAAATGTGATTGTTGATCATTTTGGTTTTCATCTTTCCTTCCATGTGGTTGTTCTATTAATTTTTGTTCTTACTACATTAATGTTTGACCAATTTTAATGTATATCTAAAAAGTCCGGTTTCACTCGAGAGAGCACGAAATTGAAAAGTTGTGAATTAATAGGATATGATATTTTCTTAGTTTGGGAAAATTGAGAATTGATTTACATGGGGATAGAAATATACACGAAAGTCGTATTAGTCAATTATGGAATCGGTTTGTATGGCTAGAACATGAATTGTACTATAGATCTAGGCTTCGGAAGGTTCATGATTCTTAAGTTGGGTTCATCTGAGTTTTAATCCATAGGCATAAGTTCCGACTAACCTTAGGGTAAAGATTAACCCTTTATATCGATAATTAATTTCTCTACATGTTCGTTTTAGCCTCAACATGCTAACATTCAAAGTTCGAGACTCAAAGCGTATTTTCAATTTTAGACTTAGTATAAAATTAGGAAACAAATTATAAAAAATTTTCTTTACATTATTATGCTGCATTTTAGAGTTATAGTAAAGTGACACTTGAGTAGATTTGCCCCGTAGTCCGGTCCTGTAGGATCGATACTTGGCTTACTTGAGCCACTTACTACTTGTTGACCCGTGCCTTGCGTGTAGTCATCCGGAGCAGCAATAGAACAGCAACATTGCGAGGTTCTAATCACTTGAACTAAATGATGTTCTACCCTTATCCCTAGCCTACGTATGACTGCCAAGAACTTAGTGATTCCGAGTGCAGCAACTCTACATTAGTGGCGAGTAACATGGCGGGAAAGTCTATAGGTCGATATGTGTGCACTTGAATATCTATGAGAGAATTGACGTTTCTACATCATCTTATAATGCCTATTGTGTAGTGCGTAATTGTGAATGGAATTCTCTCTTTTGAGTGAGTGGCATTGCATCCTTGGAGTAGATGTGAATGTCTTTATCTCATTTAAGGAGGTACAAATGCAACAGTTGTGTAGTGATCTTTTAGGCAAACCTTGAAGGTTGAATGTCCAATGATTTGAGATGCTTGTTGATTTCGATTAAAAGGAAAATGCCTACGATTTTAATTAAAAGAATGATGATGACATTTTCCAACTACTTGTGAGTAGTACCAATTGAAATTTGTGCACTTATTTGAGTCTTTTAATTTTTTTAATGCATTTACAGTTTGGGGTTGTCTTGAGTCTTAGTGGTCTTGTGTGCTTCTCTCATGATGTGATATGCTTAAGTCGATTCCACTTGTGTGTGAATGCTTTGTGAGACAAGCTTGATAGTTCAAGTTTGAGGTTTGATAAGTTGGTAATTTACCAACAATGGGCTCTCAGAATGAGTTATGATTTGTTTTTCACAAAATTTAGAAAGGTTTTATGCTTTTCTCTAAATTGTCGGGCATTTGGTTGAAACTAAGAGATGAAGGGTGAATAGAAGCAAAATATGATGGAAGACAACGAGACATGTGTACCACACAGTACATATGCGTTTAACGAGTGTCATGCGAAGAATTTGGAGATTTGCTAAATCGGTCTGGGAGCCATATTAGCATCTTTGGACGCATAGCTACCCACCCATGAAGAGGCCAGGCATAGAAAGAAGTACTTAATCTTGAAAGGGGATCTGCGAGCGGCACAATGGCACATGAAATGCGGGTGCCACTGCAGTGACCCACACCATTGTTGAAGGGGAAAAATCATCTAAAAGGCACAAGTGTACCTTAGAAACTACCAAAGACATTTTTGGATAGTTTTGCATAGAATATATCTTTAGTTTTACCTCAATGTACATATCACGATATCTCATTAGAGAGAATATTGTATAAAGTAATAGACATAGTACATTCTACTTTCTTCTTCACTTTCACTGAGGAGAAAAACTCCATTTATTGGAGTCCATAAGTGAGGTGGTGTCTTCTTGATGATGAATGGACAGGAGTTTCCTTCGTATAATTTCTCTTTCCGCAATTATGAGTAGCTAAATTACATTCTAAGGGTGTGTATGGATGATGGGTGTTTAGACCCAAGTGGGTATTGACTAATTGATCTTATATTTAATTAGAAAGTATGGTCTTTTAAATTTATCAAGTTTTAATTTAATAATTGATGGTTGCAAATATTGATTGAGCTCTTTAACTTCAATTTTTCTTGAGAAAGTGAAGTAGGGTAAACTTCAATAGTGGTGGAGTTTCATTCATGGGTTGGAGCTAGAGATACTCCATACCAGTCAATTTCATTGAAGGGTTAGAGCTAGAGATAATCACACCCTTCCTCAATCATTGTTTGGTTGATTTGTGATTTCACTTTGGGATTTGAAAATCAAGGTAAACACACTACGTTGGTGAGAAACTTACTAGTGTAGCTCAAGGACGAGACTATCTATATACTAACTAAATCTAAAAACTCAAATTGACCACCTAAGTGAGCCTCATCAAATGTGCCTGGGTCTCTCCTCGCCCGTTGAAAGCAATTGCTTTCCCCTTGCTTTCGATTTTACATTTAATTGCTACTTATTAGACCTTTTTCCCACAATGTTTATTTATGTTCATACTTGATGCATGACTCTTGTAAATTGATTTCGACACTTGGCAATCTAATATTCAATCTTCGTGAGTTTGACCCCAACACTCATTAAACGTTATTTTTGTGCGTCATAGCTATCACATGTCGGAGAAGTATTTTTGGATGCTATAGGGTCTTCAAATCCTTAAAGCTTTTTCTCATAGTTTTAGACCATTTTAAATTCGACCTTCTTCTAAGTCAACTTAGTATTGGAGGCGTATGTTGAGAATCCTTCTATAATCATGTAATGCTTGGCTAAACCCGAAAAATCCCTAATGTCAATTGGGGTTGTGGGTCTAGGACAACTTTTTACAAGTCTCAGAAAATCTTCTAGATGATATCGAAATACCCTCATTTGGACACTGGCCTAGGAAAGCCATTGTCTTCAACCAAAATTCAACATGAATTTGGTGCACGCTCCAGGTCCTTAAATGTCTACAAGACTATTAAAGAGATGACTAGCATGCTCTTCCTTACACTTGGAGTAAACCAATATGTCATTAATGAATATGATAACAAATAATGTACAAATACTACTTAAACATACTCATGAGGTCATAAATCCTGCAAGAGCATTAGCGTAGACAAACCAAAGGATACAACAACAAACTCAAATAACCATAACGGGTTTGAAAAGCTATCTTAGGAAATATCACATCTTTAAATGAACCGATAAATTCTATATTTGATAATAGTGGCACCCTATAGTTGGTTAAATAAGTGTAAATTCTAAGAAAAGGATACTTATTCTTTGATTGTGACTTAGTTCAATAACGATAATCAATATACATTCTAAAGTACCATCAATCTTGGTAAAATTGAAGCACCCCAGGTGAAGAACTAGAAGAATAGGAAACCACCATCAAAATAATCCCTTAGCGCCCTTTTAACATAGCGGTGATAGCATTTGAGAGTTCTCGATCCTTGAGCCAAACATAACGCCACCAAATAGATTCTTCCCTCCGCCTATCCTTGAAGTGGTGCCCTTTTGAGGCTTCGATTCTTGAGGTATGATAAAACTCTGTTTCCCCCATTTCCTATCCTCATGGACGGTTTCTCGGAAAAATGGCCTATTGACCCGCATCACGCATCCATCTCTGCAAGCGACACTTACCCAAGTGATTCTTACTTGCCATAAGGTGGTATCGAGGTTTCCACGGAATTGCATTTCCCTATGTTTGTGACCTTTGACCATTCGATTTTCTGCATTTGATGCATTGCTTAGCTGGTATGCAAGTCGAGAGGACCTCTTCACGAAAAAGGACCTGTTTCCATTTCCATTCTCCTTGTGTGTTCTCATTACCCTACTATCTGTAGCTCTACTTTGGTGCTCCTCTCTATCCTTCTACTTATCTACCTCTAGCTGGTGGGCATACACCGCCCAGATGCAGAGTATCCATGTTGATCAATAATGATCCCTTGCACTCCTTCACGTACTTGCCAAACCCAAACACGAACTTTCTCATTCTAGCCAGGTATGCAGTACCATCTCAGGTAAATGCGGATAACTAGTGAACTTAAGGCTATATTCCTTTACGGCTCATATTGCCCATACCACTCAGGTTCTAAACTGCTGCCTTCGCCTCTTAGCTCTGAGGAAAAGTGGTTCAAAGCCTCCTCAAAACTATTAGTGACCGGAGCTGCATTCTCACCTCGTCCTTTCTCCCACAGGTGTACCATACATTGGCCATATCCTTGAGCTAATAAGAAGCAAACTAACTCCCTCTATCTATGTGGCATGCATTGCATGCGTCTCATATCTCATAATAAGTTCTCGGGGTCACACCATTGACCATGGGCCTATGAATATTGGAGAATTCATCCTCAGAACTCTCTAATCCTTGATTCTCTGAATTATAAGCGAAACTAGCTAGTCACGAGTTACGTGCTTTGAATGGGCAGCCACCAGCAAGGAAATCTGGATAGCCCCCTCTATACTTTCCCTACGAAGTGCCGGTATAGGAAATTTGAGGTGCTGGTGTCTTAGGAATCCTTCCACTAGTAGTTGGTCCATCTTGGGCTCCAACATTAGATCCTTGGGTAAAGATGCATTGGCCCATTTGGCGGATCATCCTGAGTACGTACTAAACATATTATACATTTCTCTAGTTAGGCGTATGTTTGAAGGCATGATCTAAAACACAAGAATGCATGAGTTAGGAGGAAGTCTTTATAGATTTAAAACTTTATCAGCACAATCTAATTATTATAAAAAAGAGGAAGTATTTCCTAATTCCCTATAGTCTCCTTATTATAGATGTCGCGCTTCCACTATAAAGGAGCAACTACTGGAGAGATGTGGCTTCATAGATATCCTAAGACTCTTTGAATTTAAGAGCGATACAAATTTGCCATGCCACGAGTCTAGACCTGGGTGGCCAAAACTCGAGACCACCTAGTGATCAGCAAACCCTTGTCACAGCACTACTGAGATTACAAAGTAATATGGAAGTAATAACTTTAATGGGCTAAATAAAATTAATGAGATTTATTAACTAAAGCCAAAATCAATGCAAAAGTAACATTATTGACTCAACTCTAACTAATTATCTATGAAGTCTCTATAACTAAAAGACAAATGTATAGGAAAAAACTCCTACAACTAGCTTAAGCTCTACTAGTAAAATGGACCAATAAGACAAGGAATCTCCAAGAGTGAAGGCCTCCCTGCCGGTAGATGAATGTGAGATCCTAATGAAGTGTTTGTTGTTGATCCACCTCTGCGGAATACGTATAATAAGATACAACACCAAAGGCATTAGTATGTGGAATGTGATATGTATGGTATTGAAATAATAGTTAAGCAAGAATATCTTAATGAACGAAATAAACTAGCTAAAATAATTTGACTAAAATTAAAACTCTGAATGATGCATAAAACACAATATAAGCAATGTGTAAAACAGTTTATGCAATAAAACTCGGCATCAAAGAAATCTCTGAAAATTACATGTATAATATATAACTTTAACTTTGGAAGTTTCTCATAACCCAGCTGCTTATCATGAATGAGCACATGATGCCCAACTTTCTCAATTAAGTTGGAAGAGCCATTCAAGCCTTGTCGGGGTAGAGAATGATCACTAAACTATGGATCCATAACGAGCCCTTACTAGGGGTTATCTGAGAAGTCACTCGAATCGATGGAATGATCCTAACTATGTTGTCTAGTAGTTACAGGGCTTGCAAGTTTTAGAATTCTTCATCAAATCGGTGCTATATATTCCTCTAAAAACTATGCTCATATAAATATGCCTATGAAGGCAGCTGAAAACATCTTTATAAAGCACTTTAGCTGTAGATTATAATAGATGTTTACAAAATCTTGTTAAGCCTTGGCTGGAATCTCTTTACTTTAAGCATGATCCTTAATTCAAAACTATACTTGAAAACTTGTGAGCTTCTATTCTCAAAACCTTTGATTTTCCAAATAGGACTTTACTTTAGCTTTTGAAAATCATTTTATAAACTTGTGCATTCTTTTCTAAAACATACTATAAAAATTCTGTAAAAATCTACCTTTCAACTCTATGAAGCAATGAATTTATCTCCAGAATTTCAATGATTTCAAATCCATGACTTTCATGCGGTGGAATCATGGGGATAAGATACACTGAACCATCATCATTCGATCAAGAATCAAAAGATATCAAAAATATTCATCAAGAGAGTAATGATCAACAACCAAGAGATATGATATATTACAATTCAATATGAAAACTTCAATAATGAGCAATTCAATAAATAGGGAAGAAGACTATTCAAGAATTTGGAAAAATATCCCCACAGCTTTCAATCTCAATAAACTCTTACATAGATAGGGCATGAGGAAGAATAGAAATGCCATAAGTAATCATACATACCTGTAATGAAGAACTTAGACTCAAGCATGAAGAACCTACGGGTGAAAACAATGACACCTCACTTCTTGGAAGATTGAGAGTTTAGCCAGTCTTGGACTTAGTTTTTATAAGAGGAATAGGAGTTTAGACTAATTAAAACCTTAAATATACTCCTTAGGAATCCCAAAATGTTCTAGTTTGTTAATAAAAATATGAGGAAATGCTAAAATTCCTTAGGAACGTCTAGAAATTACGCCATCAGTAGGGGCAGTGGTCATACCACTAGTGGTAGTGAACACAACGTAGTGACAACTCGTAGTCCTTCAAGTTAAGTTGGTTAGTATTTGATCTTCTTCCTACGACCCATACCATGATTCGTCAAGTGATACCATGAATTGTATAGTGATTCATGCTCAATGACCTTTTGCCTTTGTCTTTTCTCTAATTTCCATATCTCATTTCGTGGGATGAGTACGTTACTTGACCATTGGATCTAAAATAGTAAACCTAGTATTGCTTATAATGGACCATAACTCTGGTCATGACATCTCACCACGAATCATGTGTGACTCATTCTATGGGATTTGTCCATTTGTTAGTTTTAGCTGCCATGTCTAGGATGTAATCTTGAGGACTTTGGAAATTTGTTACAGCTTGAGAATTCCACCAAATCATAGCAACAAAATAATACATTCAACATAAGTTCAAATGGCTAAACATGTAACACCTAAACTTTCCTAGACCAAGCCCTCGAGACATTGCTTGGAAAACCCGAAGGAATCGAGGAAATTTTTATCTCAAGATGACTTAGAAAATGATCTGTTGTCAGCCTATGAACCCATTGTATGAGTCGTTGTTTAAAAGCGCTTCTGGCACAGGAACCCTCTAGTCATGCAACGACCCGTTACCAGAGTAATGAGTTGTTATGTGGAGTCGTGGTTGCCTAGTACGAGAGAAGAAATGAGTGGGACCAACGACTCGTTGTCGGCTCTAACGAGCCGTTATTCCCACTGTCACCAAATTGTAGGTCCACCGGTGTTGACCATGAGCAGACACAATGACCCATTTGTTCTATCGAAAAGTCGTTGTGTTGTCAGATTCAATCAGGTTCCCAAGTTTACAAATTTAAATCCTACATTGACAACTAGAGGAGTACCAATGACCCATTGGTCCATCAAGCAGTCGTGGTCTCGCCCGTTGCCAAATTCTAATAAGCCAAGAATTCCAGGCCCAAGATCAATGAGTGGTCAAAGAGTAATGGTATCAGCCATTGACTCATTGTGTGTGACCCGTTGGTCCTGTCGGCAGTTTTCGAATTTACTTCTACGGGTTATTTTAAACTTTCCATCTTTTTAGATTCTAAACAACGTCATTTTGGGAACATTTGGAGAGAATTAAGGGATTATTCGATATATTCCTCTCATTCCTTCTCTAAACTCTTAGACTCAGTGCAATGAGGTCGGACAAACTCCTCGAGCAAAACTAGGGCATTCAATCTTCAGCTACCTGAGATTCTCAAGGATTTCTTCAGGGGAAATTCACTCAGTGTGTGGGAATTCAACATGGGGAGTGTTCTTCCTTGTGTCCCAAAACCCTTCAAAATTTTTGTATCGATTCACAACTACGAAGTTTTAAGTTAGGTTCAAATTCATAGCGAGGGCACGATTAATTCTTATAGGTTGATGTCCTATGTATTTATGTTATATTTCCATTACCAGTGATCATGTTTCTACTTTCTTCTTGTAAATGGTTTAGCTCTAATATAAATGTAGTAATTTGGGCTTGCATAGTTGATTAGATGATGTGTCTTGACTCGCTTGGTATTGGAATTCCCATGTTATTACATCATATGGATTCTCAATAAGTTGCATTCTATTTTAGTCTCAATCGGAATGTTAGTATCTTGATATCTTTCGGTAATGTCATCGTCAGTTTGACTATAATTAGTTTTCTTGAGGTGTAAGTAATGTCTCCAGTTATCGATTGGTTCTTTAGACGGTTACGATGCTTCCAAATAAGCGCTACGACGATCTTAAACCACCAATACAAGTTTTAGTTTGTTCTTTAGGCGATTGGGACGCTTCCAAATAAGTAACTCTAGCTAGTCTTAGTACACCAATATCGATTATACGGTTCGATAAGACTCTCATGGTACTTCGGTAAGTATCCACGATCTACTCTTGGACCCCGACTTGACTATCGGCACCAAGTAGTTACACTAGCACTATCGATGGGAGTACGACATAGCACCAAGAGGATCGGGGTTCAGCGCACCCGAGTTCCCAAAACTACATTGCCCTTGCAGAGTTATTGCTCCCAAATGGCCACAGACAGTGATCTCATAGTTCATGCTTTTATACCCGGAAAAGTATATTGGGTCCTATCGATGGGGGCATATTCATCAAAATATACGTTTAGATCACGTGGTTGCCATGTCGATTATAGACACTCCCACTTATTAGTACGGAGTCTCGGTTCGGTTCGGTTCGGTTTAGCTCGATTGAAATCTTAGTCACCGGTATATGTTTATGACCATCAATTAGGGGACATCATTCACCATATCATTTATAGTTCAGTATTTTCGGTTCTGATATTCGTTGGTCATTTCATGTTATTTCGGTTTAGTGCTTATTTTCATGCTTATAATACATCTCGATTACTCGATGCATTCAAAAATCTTGATGGATACTTTCTATGTTATATCGTATTATGATACGGGCGCGGAGTTCTCGGTCCCAACATGCGTCAGTAGTTCCTTTCGACGATTCCGGCTTGAGTCCATTTGGTGAGTCCTCATCTTTTGAGAACATTATTTCCTTTTTAGTTAGTTTATTTTCAACAGACTTTAGAGTTAGCTAGGGGCTTGTTCGGTAACTCATCGGCTAATAGTGGCTTTCAGACATAGTTGTTAGTATTATTCTCTGTGTTGTTTTACACTTTGATAGTATTGATTTATAAATATTTCTTTTAAAGATTTCACATATGTTTACTCGGTATACGGCTCAAATGTTAGACCATGGATAGCTTGGGGTCACTTGTGGCACCAAGCTGAGTATACTGACAGCTTTAGACTTGGGGCGTGACAAACTTTGTATAAAAGCACTAGGTTTAGAATCCTAGGATATTTGAAAGCCTCGTCAAGTAGAGTCCTTTTCATGGGTGTGAAGCACACCACATATGTGAAGGTATGAGACATTATTAGGAAAATCCTATTTTGTTCATACTCCTTATCGTGCCTTGAAGTTGAATCCCAAAAATGTCCTGCTAACTTTCGTTCTTTATGCGTTTCAATGAAAGCGTACTTGCTTAAAAAATGAGAAATGGAAGGAGGACCTTAATGCCAACCGACTGTCCCACCGGCTCTAGCCGGCCTCGGGACGGCTCGGTGTCCTCAACGAAATTCCAAGTGGTGATCCCACCACCTCTTTGGCTCAGCGAGTAACTAATCAAATTGTGAGCGGAGTAAAATTGGTTTTGTTGAATACAAGCAGTCTGAAGCGACTACAGGGTTTGGGTCTTCACCGAATGAACCCTCGACTTTCTATGGATCTAAGGAGGGAGAGCACGCAAGAGTTTGTAGATAAAGGTGCGAAAGATCACCCAGGAATTATGGGTTTCGGTTGTGAGGAGAGTGCTAATCTTACTACACCTTGCCGGTTGAAAGGGGTGGCTCATATTTGAAAGATACGACCAATGGAAGAGGAGGCCACCAGTAGTAGGACATTAAGTGGAAGAGTTCACATTTGCATTTCTAGACAAAATTCTTTCCTTAGGAATTGAGGGAGGTAAGTGGAATTTATGAATCTAACACAAGGTAAACGAATTGAGGAGGAGTATGTGTTGGAGTTCACTCGGTTGTTGATGTATGCTCAAAGATAGTAGCGAGAACCAGGTCTTGCATGCCAAATTTGTCAATGGTTAGCCCGATTTGGTACTTAGCAGTGCGAAAGGCAATGCTCATCAAGGACATCGACCTCTCCATCCTCATCATTCATGTCCAACATATTGTAGCGAAAGCGTTGAAGGATATGGACAAAGGCGAGAACAAGCGGGCTGAATCCACACGAGATTTAGGTGGATTATGGCTTTGGTGTTGGCATTGAGTACCCGGAAGAAACAACAACGAGAGGACCCTGACCACATCGGTCGGTTCCCTTCTTTTCGATCCACAAGGATCGGAAGGGTTGAGCATCGCTCGGCGAGACGAGGAGAACTTGAGTCTGTTTCAATAGTCCCAACGGTCGTCCAACTCAACGGTGACTACTTCAAGTACGGATGGCGGTCGGTGAGCTCATCTAACGTGTTCACGAGTATGTTACATCTTTTCCATCTATATGAATATGCCCTACTAGATCTTGGAGCCACACTATCGCTCGTGACTCCCTGTATTTTCAGTTTGAAATTAGTCTAGAAGTCCTCCAAAATCACATTACTGTCTCTACCTGTTGGTGATTGATTAGACCCAGTGGGTATATAGAAAGCACTTGATCTCGGTGTTGAGTAAAGTTATTCTACGATCTAGAAGAGCTAGACATGGTCGATTTTGACCTCATTCTTGGCATGGATTGGTTACATTCTAGTTGCCCTCAAATAAATGCAGGAAGCCCAGAGTGAATTAGGATTGATTTCAAATTGAGCTAGTCTTATAGTGGATGGGTAGTGTTCAGCACCTAAGGTTTAGTTTATTTCCAACCTTAAGGCTTGGCTCATTTTGAAACGATGCATCTATCACTAGTTCGGGTCAATGATCCTAGCTCAGGGCCAAGCATTCGGTCGGTTCCAAATTGTTAGTGAATTCACTGACGTGTTTACCAGCGATCTTCCTGAGGTCCCTCTGAGCGAGAAATAGACTTCGACATTAACCTTCTTCCGGACACTTTCATTACATTTCTATTTACATACAAAATTTCTCTACTTGACTTAAGGAGTTCACGGAACGTAAAGACCTTCTTGACAAGGGTTTCTCCAGGCTGACATCTCTCCATGGGGTGCTCCGGTGTTGTTCGTGCGAAAGAAAGACGTATACTCTTAGAATGTGTATGGAAGCTACATCAACTAAACAAGGTTCTGAGTTAAGAATAGGTATCCCCTCCCTACGATTGATGACTTGTTCGATCCCAGCTTTGGGAGCCATTTTTTCCAAGGTTTATCTCGAATCGGGTATCATTAGCTTAGGGTCTAGGAATATTACATGCGAAAATAGCTTTTAGTACTCGATGCGATCACTATGAATTTTTGGTTATGTCCTTTGGGTAACTAATGCCCCTGCGGCTTTCATGGACACCAATGGCGAGCGAGGGTATTCAATCTGTATTTAGATATGTTCGTCATTATATTCATAGATGATATTTTGGTATACTCAGTAAGGAAGAGCATGTTAACTATCGAGATAGTGTTGCGGACTCTTAAAGACCTCCGAGTTGTTCGTTAAATTCGGCAAATGTGAATTACGGCTCCAAGCTGTGGCTTTCCTTGGTCATGTGGTCTCGAGGTTAGTGTATTGGGTGATCCTCAAAAAAGTGGTGGTGGAATTACAGTTTCAGACCTACTTCCCCAACAAAAATAAAGTTTCATAGGTCTAGTCGATAATACTTCTATTCGTCTACTCGACTAAACTAACTCAGAAAAGGTGAAGTTTTAATAACCGAGATGTATGTGAGAAGAGTTTCCGAATTGAAGACTCAACTCACTATAACTCTAATTTTGACTTTACTATAAAGGAGCAGAGATGGAGTTCGTAGCCTATTATGATGCTTCCATAGTTGGCCTTGGTTGCATTCGATACGGCGGCGTGAAGTGATAGCTTATGCCTCCGGATAACTCAAGGTTCATGAGAAGAATTGTAGGCTTAGGATCTGAATTGAAGCGGTGGTGCTTTCTCAAAAATATGGAGGCATTACCTTTATGGAGTTCAAGTAGGATGTTTTCACCCAGGCCATAGGCCTTGATACGTGTTGGAGACAAAGGATCTGAACCTTCTTTGGAGAAGGTTGTTGGAGTTATTAAAGTTACGACATGAGTGTGTTGTACCACAGGAAAGTGAAATATGGTGTAATTCCTTGAGTAGAATGTTTATGAGGAGTATCGCTCATTTTAAAGAGGGCGAAAAAGAACTAGCGGATATTCAAAGGTTAGCTCAATTGGAAGTGCAGTTGGTAGGTGGTGAGGAGGAGTAGTACTGCAGGAGTGGTGAGCTCCTCGTTAGTTGTTAGGTTAAGTCAAATAGGATGAAGAGATCCCACAGCGCTTGGCGAAGAAGTAATTCCCCAGAAAAGAAGTGGAGGCTTTCAAATCCAAAGGAAGAGATGGTGTGCTTCGCTACCAAGGCGAGGCTATGTGTTGCGAGATGTAGGTGACTTGAGGCAGAAAATACTAGAATAAGCACATAGCTTCGAGATATTCCTATCCACCCCGGGTGCCACCAAGATGCAGTGATCTACGGGAAATCTACGGAGAGATATTATAGAATTTGTGGGTAAGTGCCGGGCGCGGCGGAGTTAAAGGTTGAAAACCAAAGAACCTTAGTGTTCTGACTCAAGATATTAACATACCCATGTGTAGTGGTAAGAAGTGAAAGGGATTTCATTGCAAGTCTACCTCGTACTCATTGACGGCATCATTCAATTCGGGTGATAGTAGATCGGATGACCAAGTCAGCATATTATAGAATTTGTGGGTAAGTGCTAGGAACTTCCGGCATGTTAAGGTTGAAAACCAAAAAGACCTAGGGTTACAACTCAAGATATCAACATACCCATGTGGAAGTGGTAAGTGAAAATGATTTCGTACCGTCTACCTGCGTACTCATTGACGGCATCATTCAATTCGGATGATAGTAGATCGGATGACCAAGTCGGCATATTTCCTCTTAGTTAAAACTATAGACTCGGTTGAGGATTATATTCGCTGTACATCCAAGAGTTTGTTAGAGTGCATGGTGATCACGGGAAAAAATATAGGTCATTACACTTTACAACTTAAATGAGTAGTGTTTTCTAAGCTAGCTGATACATTTTCATGTGATTTTATATAAAGTGAAGATATGTGCTAACCAACATGATTAGCTTTGTTTTGTAGGTTTTTGATGACTTTTGAGGACTATGAATTCATGAGTTGGTGAAGTAGAGGCTTGGAGACGGAAGAAACACGCAAGCGTCGGCGAGGAGGCTCAACGGCCGCTGCGGCGCCGGCGTGCCCGGCGGGCGGGCACCCAGGCAGCCGCCGCGTTGGCAACGTGCCGCAGCAGGTGGCACCGCGATAGACCTGGTCTGCTTGGCCCTTACAGCGTGCCCGCAGCTATAGCAGCGGCGAGTCTTCCCGAGTCCCGGACCCCGGGCGATTTCGAAGAAAACCTCGCGTTTGGCGGTGTCACGGAGGCAATGCTCCGCGTTACACTCAGTGACACGTTGCTATTTATTAGGGACAAATTTCTACTATTATAAATAGCACACTAGGTTTATTTTCACATATTGTGACTTGGTGGAGACGAACGTGGGTTACGGGCAACATTGAGGACGAAATTTCTAGGAGTTCTTCTTTATCTCTTTCTTCTTCCTCGCAATTGCTTGTATGATTAACACTTGTTTTAGGATGTTTAATCCACAAATGGTGGCTAATTCTCCTTCTTCTTGAGGTTATGAACTTTGTGTTGCAAATGTAATTATTGAATTCTTTGGTTTAATTTTCTCTTTTCTTCCATAGGTTTGTTTCTATTTAATTCTTGTTCCTACTATATTAATGTGGCCAATGTTAATGTAAATCCAAAAGTCGGTTTCACTAGAGAGAGCTGAGGTGGAAAGTTGTGAATTAATAGGATATGATCTGTTCTTTGTTTGGGAAAATTGGGAATTGTTTACCTTCGGGATAGAAATATACGAAAAAGTCGTAGTCATGTGTGGAGCCCAGGTTTCGTATTGCTAGAACTTAATTCCTTCTTATCACGAAAATGTAGGTGGAAGGATTCATGATTGCTTAAGTTGGGTTAAATACGAGTTTTAATCCATAGGCGGTAGTTCCGACTAGCAGCGGGAGGAAAAGATAGCTCCGTAAATTAATAGTTACGTGTCTTCACATGTTCTTAGTAACCTCGGCATGCTCTTATCCATAGTTAAGACTCAATTGTATAGATAGTTTAGTTTAGTACAAAAATATATTTCCCAAAACAAACAACTTTTCTTTACGGACATTGTCTTCATTGTTAGAGTTTTAGTAAATTAACACTTGGAAAGGTTTTGCAGTAGTCCAGTCCTTTTGGGTTCGACATTCCGGTTCCTTAAAAGAGCCACTATATTACTTGTCGGCCGTACACTTGCGGGCTCATCAAGTTTTTGGCGCCGTTATGAGGCCCAGCTTGTCAGTAAAAAAATTTATTTTCTTAAGTGTTAGTGCCGAATTCTATACAAGCGTTGACAACGTGTTTTAATTTTATTTTATTAAAAAAACAAAAAAAATAAATAAAAATATTTTAGTTGTTTTTTAGAATACCGCTTCTTGACATGACATCTTGGAACACAAATGGTTTAAATGGTGAATACTCATATTTTGTGAACCTTTTACGAATTTCGGAGGACACCACTTGTGGCAACACTATAGCAACGTGTAACATATGTGGTTGTCAAGATGGCCATTAGGATGGCTGTCCAAATGCATACTCCCCTTCCCCGAGCCCCTACTATGATCCTTATAACATTTTTGATGAATACGGGCATCACGAAAATGTGGATTTGGGACGCCAAGACCGATTAGGAAGACATCTTTGACAACTCCTTGAACGATCGGGAAACAATGAAGGAAGTATTAGCAGCATTGAATACTCGGGTAGAGGCATGCGAGACTCTAAAAAGGATGAGCGCTAAGTTCACGGAGATGATGGTGAGAGTGAAGCTTGTGATCAATTTCAGAAGTGACAGGTTGTAGGCAATATTCAAGAGGAGTTACAAGAGGAAGACGGGGGTGAATTTTCAAATGAAGCCGACATTTGCAACCTCTTGAGTGTCCCCCGTGACGAGCTCATACTTATAGAGAACCGTTCGGGGAAGAAGAGAAATAGAGAGTATACCCATTGGACACTACGCCCAGGAATAGATGTTGATGCGGAGGTATACAAGTAAGGAGGTCAATTGCATTGGTTGAGAATCAAAGGTGCATTGGACCTCACTCGAAACTGCAGCTTCTCTACCTTGAGTTTGGTTGACAACATAGAAATAGAGTCTTAGAACTTAGGAAATGTCGAGAGGAGGACCAGAATCCCATATATTCTGAAATTTGTTGGAGCCTAATAGAGAGAATGACTTCACTTACGTAAGGGCCAATAAACGCCAAGGCGACATCTGTGCTTGGTCCTTACAATTTTCACCGCCACCCCTAGAACATAAGAGAAAATTGGAGAAGAAATTAGGGGTGAATTTCATATCACCAAGGTGGAGAAAAAGTGGTGAAGCGATACGTCGTGCGCGACGTAAAATTAGCGCTGCTTGGGAGGCAACCCAAGGTACACGGGTACCATTTTAATTTCTCGCATTTTTATTGATTTTATTTTATTTTTTTCACTTTTGTTTTGGTGGAAAGTTAAGCACGAGATGGAGGAGATGCAGTACCGTGAAAAGAGGAAGCTTAACAGCGTGGAAGAAAAAGTGTGGGGTGAACACCCACTCGTGCAAATTTGAACGAAAGCATGTTGTTGGCTAGGCCTAAAAGGCCTCAGGGAGTATTTCTCACCCTCTTGAAATGTTAATTTGATGCTGTGAGGACATAGCATGATTTAAGTGTGGGGTGAGGAAATTTCAAAATTTCAAAAAAATTCTGTACTTAACAAACTTTTGGTGAACATAATGCTTGTGTGAAAAAAAAAGAAAAAAAATTGGAAGTGTGAAAACTTTTAGTCAAGCATGAATTCATCACCGTTGGTTTTTCTTTTCGGTTCTTTAGACGGGGTCTTTGGCTTAGAAGAATAAAATTTTTATTTTTTATTTTCGTTGTCTGTATATAATGTTTTAGTCATAGTTAGGAAATGTTTAGAAGATGGATGGATGGCTTTGACCGTCTTGAGGAAAAATTAGTCAATAGAGTTTTTGTTCTTTTTTTTCGTAAACTCATAGCTAATGGATGCTTGATATTCTTTTTATGTGTTATGAATGATTGTGAGATGCAAGTATGTTTAGTATTAAAGCATGTAAATGTATAACTTTGTTTGAGACACTTAGGCTCTTGAACTTGACTCGATAAGATTGAAGCTTAATTTTTTGTAAACTCATAGCTAATGGATGCTTGATATTCTTTTTATGTGTTATGAATGATTGTGAGATGCAACTATGTTTAGTATTAAAGCATGTAAATGTATAACTTTGTTTGAGACACTTAGGCTCTTGAACTTGACTCGATATGATTGAAGCTTAATTTTAAATTCTGGTGATTAGCTGAGTAAGAGTCCGCTGAATGTGTCTTGAATTGAGCATGTGCAATGAGTGTAAGGTTTTGAGTATTCTGTGTTATTGTGGAATGTCTAGAACTTGCCTGGTGTGTGTATGAAGCGAAATGAAGAATGTAAATTGTAGGAGATGATTCAGGCATTTCTTTGAATTAACCTAATCTTTATCCCTCGTTTTACCTACCTTAAAATATTAATCCTAGTGAGCCCCATTGAGCCTTAGCCTATTCTTTGATAGCTGCAACATAAGCTTA
>JACEIK010008813.1:0-28135 GCA_018107945.1 Datura stramonium
AGAACTTATCGAATCACATGAAAATCGGGAGATTGCTTAGTTTGAGTTTGTAGAATATTCTTATTTTTATCGTTTTCTTTTAGCTGAATGCCATGTGATGGAATGATTATCGATAGTATGTTGGAATTAGCTATACGAAGTCTGAGTAGTACACAGAGGTTATACTGTCGAATTTTAAGAAGGCACGAGGTAATTTGGTTTGTGTTTTTTTTCTTTTGTTTAGTTGTTCTAATTTTTATATCTTTTTGTAAATTAGAATAAATGGATCTAGCCAAAATGCATAATGTGAGCTAAAGACTAAGTGTGGGGTGGCCGAGCCAAAACCCAACCTTAGTCAAAGCTAAGTTTAAATCGACTAACATTGTTACTGGTAGTACACGTAGGTTATACTGTCAATTTTAAGAAGGCACGAGGCAATTTGGTTTGTGTTTTTTCTTTGTTTAGTTGTTCTAATCTTTATATCTTTTGTAAATTAGAATAAATGGATCTTGCCAAATGCATAATGTGAGCTAAAGACTAAGTGTGGGGTGGTCGAGGCCAAAACCCAACCTTAGTCAAAGCTAAGTTTAATCGACTAACATTGTTACTCGGTCATTTTCGACAGGACAATGTCTATGTGCAAAGACAAAGGCAAAGGCGCATCAACATCAGCGCCGGGAAGAAAAAGATTAAGATCGAGTGTTAGCCCCAAGAAGACTGCGCAGTCTCACAGGCTTGGGGCCACGCCAATATGGAACATGATGGGTGACTCCGAGAGGGGAAGAAATGGTATACCAAACACAAAGAAAACAAATACTTCCCCGAGGAGCATATTGCACGGGAACTGGCACAGAGTTCCCTCCGGATGGGTGCACTGATTGACGCCGCCGGGCTACGCTTCATTTTCGAAGGAGCCTAAGGAGTGCAACCTCGCACTTAATACTGAATTCTACGCCAACCGGAACCCGACACTAAGGAGTTCACACCATCAAAATAAGGGGCCATATTGTCACATTGGAGCCGCACCACCTCAATGCCATCTTGGGGGCGCATAATGGCCAGACGCCCATGTACTCCGGACAAACTGAATATCACTCCACCCTATGCAGATATCGTACGCACATTATGTGGAGCCCTGGGCCTACGGCACGTTGGCAGTACAAGGAGAGGCTACCACGTACACGCCTATGCACAAGATGGAACAGGAAGCTAGGATCTCGCTTAAAATTTTTTGCTCCTATTTGATTCCGGGGGTGCACATGATGATGTGACCAGGATCGTGTATGCTTGGTATACGCCCTGATGAAAGGGCCGAGATAAATGTCGGGGCGATGATTATATCCGCCATGAGGAGAGCCCGACAGACTGGGTGGCACAAATGCGATTCATGCCGCCGACTACGTTCCCGAGGCCTTGAGGTCGAGAGGAGGCCCTCTAGACTACATCCCGCGATGGAGCGGTGTGCCATAGACGTTGAAAACTAAGGCACCAAACCACTCACGGGCCTGTTTCCTCACATTGGCCGAGCGACATGCTCAGACGACCAATATATGTCCCGCATGTTCGGATGCAGATAATTCACTACGCATAGGCGGGAGACTGGGCAATGGAGGACGAGCCGTGGCGTGCCGACTTAGATTACCCATTAGGCGAGAACGCCAGTGGCACTATGTCGGGTGGGCCCAGCCTTTGTGGAGCTCCGTGAGATGATGATGTCCCCACGAACGAGGAGACACGGCGCGAGGATTCTGATGTTAAGTCGTAGGAGTAACATGGTGAAAGAGACTCGTATATGGGGATGAGGCGGCAAAGACCCGATGAGGAAGTGGAATACTTTGACTAATCAAAGGAGTTTCACGAACCACCTTTCGGTTTAGGGACCGTATGAACACCGGGACAGTGTTCGATTTGGGCGTGGGGTGGGAGAAGTTAGTGGTGCTGAATTTCGCCTTATTTTTGTATATCATCGCATGTTCTCTCTGTCCCCGTTGTTGTGTTTGTTTTTAATGTGACTCGTTTTATGTGTATGTCGTTTTTGTAAATATTGTTGTCAGGGAAGTCATGCCAGTACGCCGTGAATGTTGCTACGTATGTACATATTTTCTTTTGTCGAAATCATCGATATTCTTAGAATCGAACTCATCGATATTTTATTTTTTTTTAAATTTTATTTTTTTTTTTTCGTAACTTTTTTTCTTTTGGCTTTCTAGTTTGTTTCTGCTTCCTTTGCCTTAAGAGTCCCATTGAACCGAAGTCGTAAATAGTGACCCTTCTATGATGGATGGATGACGACCATCTTAAGGGAAAGGTAGTCGATAGGAGAAGTTATTTCGCTTTTTTTAATTCTTAATTTTTTTATTTTTAGTTGGTTTGATGGTTGTATCCCATGCATGTTGCTACGCTATGGCTATGAAATTCTTGTTACGTGTTTTACATAATAATTATATGGCAAAAGATGATTCGTAGAAAGCATGCAAATTTTTGTACATATGTAAGACACTCGTGCCATAGAATCTCGATTCGGCGTGGGATTGAGGCTAATTTTCAATTTGTGATTAGCCGATTAAAGAAATCAGAAGTCATCTAAGTTGAGCATGTGCATCGAGTGTATAGTGAGGAATTGCTTATTCCATGCTATGGTCGATTGTCTAGAACTTGCCTGTCGTGGTGAGCCGAAACGAAGTGAAGGAAGTGTAGTGTAGGAAAGGATGTAGGCGTTTGTCAACCAAAAAGTTTTTCTTGTTTTCCTTTCATCTACCTTGGAAAGTTAAAATCCTAGTTAGCCCGTCGAGCCTTTTAGCCTTTATAAATTTTCTTTCCGGTTTTTCTTTGTCGCAAAAGGGTGTGAACTGCTAACCCTTTTTCTTTTCGTGGTCCTTAAACCAAATCCGAAGCTCTTAAGCGCTCAAGAAAATGTAAAATTTTCCCATGGTGTCAAGGAGTGAAATGATAAAAGAAAAGGAAGGGATAAAAAGAAGAAGAGAAAAGTGATGATAAAGAAAAGAAAAAGAAAGAAAAAGAGTCGAGGGTGAAAATGGCCCGTATTTGAAGGGAAGAAAGTTGTTTAACTCACTTTCGTTAGTCTCGTGTGTTATAGAGATGGGTGATAAGTATAAAGATAAACTTCAAAAGGAGGAAGAAGGAAGAAAATAATTCTAGAAGTTGATGGGATGTGTGAAAAGCGCCACAAGCTAGTTACTATTATTGGTCGCCCGTGATATACTAGTTCCATAGCTTACATTACAACCTGTTAAGTACTACGTGATCTTAAATCATGCATCCTTATATTATTGGAGTAAAACACTAGAGGCAAGCTTAAGGGGTCGACACAATGCATGTGAATTCGTTTGGGAGAGTGAGCGAAATTGTGTGTATATATATACCCTGACATGAATTTCCTTAGAGCTCATAGTTTAGGCAAGGTTAGAACCCCTTTCATTTCCTTCACTCCACTATCACTGGACTCTACTCTTTCACCCTAGCCAACATCTCCTCAATTTTTGAATTACCAACATTGCTTACCTCTGGTTGCATTTCCGTCGCATTCTCTTTGCAAGAGGTATGCATGATTAGAGCTTCTTATGAAACCCCATGATTTTTCTCCCTGCCTCCCCATCTATCAGCTTCTATCATTCAACCGTAATTTTGAAAACCCTCCAATCTTGATTCTCATCATGAGCTAAGGGCCATGGTTGGAAACTTGCACTTTAACGAGAACCCATCATTTTACCTACCATGTATTGTTATTCCTCATCACATCTAGAGGTGAAACACTTCCTGTATCAACATGCCTTAAGTCCCTAAAACATTCACACTCTTTTGCTCCGGCCCCCATAACATGTTTAGTCATTACCTCAGCAAAGGCCATCATCTTTGCTAAGGATTCATCTCTTTACTCCTCACGCCTTCTCGAAGCCAAAGGTTACAATGTTGGAAGAGCACCACTTTGGTACACCTCGATGTCTCTAGAGTACCATGATCTATTTTTTTATCATACAATCAAGAAGAGCTTTGGCCATTCCAAATGTATGGTCCATGATGGACCAGCCGCAAGATTGCTGCTGTCAACTTCTATTGATCGAGTCGAGGAGCGATAGACGCTTTGAAGACTCCATCCAAAGAAACCATGGTTGGGGAATATCACAACCTTCTTTTTGAAAATGAGTCAAACTCATGCAAAGGGCTCTCCTGCAGATGCCTAAATTTGGTCATTTCATCCTCAATTGAAGCATCCTTGACGGAGGGAAGAATCTTATTGGCAAAGGACTCGTTAGCCTCGTCAAGAAGTGATTGACTCGAGGGGAAACTTTTCTAGCCAAATCATGGATTCTCCCATTAATGAGAATGGGAAAAGCCTCACCAATCTGAATCGTAATATTAAAAGGTTGGTGATTTGCTGTGGGTTTACAACAATTTTGACGGTTAAAACTCTACAAAGATGCTTGGTCTTTTGCATGCTTATACAGATATAAGGTGATTTTACCTTGTTATCGTGGAAATTAGGTTTTGGAGTTGAATTCAGAAAAGAGAGGAAAAAGTGTAGAAAATGGGCCAAGTGCGCATCTTCAATATGAGTCGTACCTTGCGGTACGAGTCATACCTGGCATTCTTGATAAAATACAAAGGATATGCACAATTATTAGAGTCTAGTATGACTCTTGGTATGAGCTGCATAATCATGGTACGAGCCATACCAAGGAATCATGGAAAATTTTGGAAGTTGTGCACTTGTTTGGTTCTTGGTACGACTAGAAGACACGCTGTTGTGATGACAACATATGACTCGTATCAAGGAGAGCTGTGGTGAATTCCAGAGAACATTTAAAGTTGTCGATCCAAGGTCCGAGCAGAGACCACAAGTCGAACATCAATTACAACCATAACAATGACACATGGAAAACATTAGAAGATGCTAATTTACAAGATCGTACCACGACAGAAATACATGACTGTGAGAATCATTTTACGAGCTCATACCAACTCTATGACTTAACCGATTTCAACACTACAACAGATACTACTGATGGAAGCCATGACTATAGCTCATGCTACGACTGTAGGGACATGTCGGCGGATTTTTCCTATTAAATTGGGAAAGGTTTCCTATTATTTGTATCAATACATTTTAGGGTTGGTTTTCTTTAGAGAGACTGATCCATTAGTTTTTATTCATGATTTTTGATTTTTCTAACACTACTTGGAGATCAAGTACATGACTTACTTTGAGATTTTATTCATTGTTATGGAATTACCATACTTTTGATTGTGCAATGAATTGGGTTTTTCTTCAATCATCATTGTAAGTTGTTAATTATCTTTTTCTCCATAAAATTCAGTTCTTTTCTTGCAATCATGAATAGCTAAAACCTCCGCAACTAGGAGCTGTGGAAACCATAGGAAAACTAGCTAGGGTTAACATAAGGTGATTCTAAACCAATACGCATGTTTGTATTCTGCATCTCTTCATCATAAATGTTTCTTAATGGTGCACAACATTAGAACTTGCCCCTATTCTCTACTTGCTTAAACCTAGGGAAGTAGAGGTTATAAAAAGAAAATAACAACAAAGCCTTAACCTTTAAGTTTTATTGAATAACTTGAGATGCGGTTATGGATAGTTAATTTGGAATAAGTTGATAAGGGTTAAAGTGAAATCACTCAAGAGACCTAATTCGGTGATTGAGTATAGTGTCCAATAAAGGACGAATTAGTTTTCTCGGATTAACATATGCTATTAGTTCTCGTAGGCTAAGTATTGATTCTAAGTTATTATTAATCCAATTAGGAACATTTCCCAGATAATTGCATAACTTGATCTCACTACTTACTACTTTCTACTTGGAGTATTTCTTTAAACCCCTAACTAGGAAAATAACTAAACTAAAAGCATAAATACTAGTGTAATTCTACATCCCGACCATATTCCCTGTGGAATCGACCCCAACCTAGTTGGGTTCATTATTGACGCTTACGATCAACTTTTGAAGGATTATGATTTGAACGTTATAAAAAATGGCACCGTTTCTAAATATGGCTCAGATTAGATTAATTGCTTGTATTTAACTTTTAATCTTGATTTCCTCATTTAAATTTTCTTTTATTTTTGACACCTATAGGTTACCACTTGGTGAATTCATGTACTCGGCGGTTTAAAACCTCCGATTCCACATGATCTTGAGCTAAAATGAACTCGAGAAAGACGGCCGCAATGAAACCCCTGAGATGATGCAAGCGATTAGCCGCCAAAGCTCGCAAGTTGAGTTAGCTCACAAGCCGCCTGGCGGGGTAGAGGACGCTTAGGAAGAAATAGTTAATGTTCGTCGTGGGAGGGGTAATAGAGTCCATGGGCCACACTAGTTCCATAGATATGCTCCTAAGTATGATGATGATGAGGATCTTGATATTGATAAAGTCAGATCTTATTGTGAGAAATTATACCTCCACCCTTTCCCTTCTGGGGAAAAGTTTGACACTATTAGCACCATGATCTAGTTGCTCAACTTGAAGAGGGTGTTTAGTGGTAATACAACTATTGTCATGACCCACACGTACACTCGAGTCGTAGAGACGGGACAAGGAGCCCAGAAAGACCCTGTCAACCCATGGCATGAGCATACATCTATTTCATTCACATTAGCGGAATACTTAACATAAGAACACGAAAACATGTCATAATAATGAGAAAATACAATACACTATCCATACATGATGGTTGAATACACAACTTATAGTCCAAGAGCCTCTTAATCATGGAAGACAAAAGGATGGGACAACACCCTAATTAACCCTATGACTCAAACAAGAAAGAGAAAGCAATAAAGTATGAACATATGGCCATCGAAACATGAGAGTCTACCAAATAAGCCGATAGAGAATTGAGAAGCTACCGAGGAGGGTAACTCGAGGGTTTGTCCACTATTTGTTAAATGATACAACATAGAAAGTATGTGTTCAGCACAAGGAATGTACCGAGTATGTAAGGTAAGTAAAATGGACAATTAAACATGTATAAACTCTATGATCATAAGAATAGACAACATGCTCAGAACATAATCTCTCACACATACAAAAAGTCTCATGTTTCAAATATTTGGAAATTGAAACAATTCATAATCATACAGATCATTTTTAACATAATTGGAGCCACTACAGCAATCTATAAACACGATAAATTATAAGGAACACAGAGACATTTTCTATCCAACAGCAACTTTTATAATACACAATAGAAGCTCAACCAGTCTGAACTCAGAGGTGTCTGCACATTCGCTGGCGCGTAGGAAACCATGAAGTATGATCACATGAAAAGGCCACTTGGGCTAGGGAAAACATGAATGGAAACAACATATTCATGCATGGTATCGTATCATGAGATCTGCATTGAAGATAGCCCAACCTACTGTATGTTCTGGCTGCTACTCCAAACATATATAGTGCTCATTAATACATACATGAGTTCAAGGTTAGATCATGATAATCGTAAAAATGCTGAACATATAAGAGTTAGCCATGAATTGAGGCCCGTGGGTCACCAGAAACATAATTCATGATCAATAAGATTCATACATACTTGTAGAACATGCATATAGCTTGAAATTCATAAGTTTATAATAGATAAATATAAATAAATTCATAAGTAAATTAATAGTTCATGCTGAGCTTATCAAAAACACCAATGGATCAATGGATCACAAATGGATTCATCAAGGCCATGTAATCAAGCTTAATTGTTTAGAAATTTAAAATCAACAATATTATAATCAATTTAAATATCAAAAGATGATCAAAATCGGTAGATTATGACAAGATTTTAAAATCACAAGACCCATAATTAAATCATAAATTTTATACCAATCAACAAAACCCTATGAGTTTTCAAATAAATTCTGGACAATTAATATAGAAGGGACCATGAGTGTGGAAGAATCCACCAATTGAAGACCTTACATACCTGGAACTATCAAATTCTAACCCCCTCTTAAAAGACCAAGAATGAAATTAAATGAATTGAGGTGAAAAGCTTGAAATCTCCCATTGAATCCCCTCTCAAAGTTTTGCATGCATGACTGGGAGTTTACAATAGGTCATCCTCTTAAACCCTAAGCCTCAAGCCAAAACGACGTAGTTTAGGCCTTATATTGTGAAAAGTCTAATATACCCTTAATGAACCTCGCCCTGAAAATGGCTGTGGAACCTGTGGAGTGGTAACAACGGGTCATAGAATCCCACCCACGTTCCATCCTCGCCTTCCCTCGTTAAAAACAATGAAGAAAGCCACCTCGAATCGTACCATGGACACAGATGGATCATCCTGAAGATTCAACGGACCGCTCCTTTGGTCGTTGTTTCCTCTTCTAAAATTCTACACTTCCCATTCCACGAGTTCACCACGACTGCTCTAAGCTTAATGAAGGTTGTTACCACCCATTATCTCCACCGTGACAGCCCACAACTCTACCACGACTATTAACACACGGACTGCCTTCTACAATCTAGCCATTGTAACACCTTGCTACTCTAGCCATCCGGGTCAATTCTTATAACACACCGCCCGTGTTACTAACCTTTTTTCCAATTCTCAGCAATGCACATTTTCTCTTCCTAGGTCTACTCCTCAGCACTTCCGGGGTATTACAATATCTCCTCTTGGGAACATTCGCCCTCGAATGTAGGAAACAAGCTAACAAATGCAAACATCCAATTATCATAGCTATATAATTTATAATTTTAACCGAAATTTTCAAGGAATGACTCCGCTCTAAATCATACCACATAGCTGAACCGATCTCATGCTTCACATACGCATTCACACACACATACAAGAAACTTTTACACATAACCGAACATGAAAACTAATTGGGATCATAGGGAAAACTCAGACTTCGTTGTGAGTTGATCCTAGTAGAGAACAAATGTGGATATCTCGCCACCATATCCGTCGCTTCACGTGGCTCCCTCAACATGCTGATTCCTCCATAACACTTTCACCGCAGCTACTTCATTGTTCCTTAGGTCACTAACTTGACGATCCAAGATTTCAACTGATTTCTTTTCATAACCGGTGTTGTCTTTTACCCCGATGTTGTCTTTACCCATGCTGTCTACCGGAACTATAAAGGCTAGATCACCTAAACACTTTCTCAAAAGCGGCACATGAAAAACCCGATGAACTGAAGATAACTCCGAAGGCAAGTCCAATTCATACGCCACCTTACCAACTCTTTCAAGAACCCGAGAGGGGACCAACATAGCGGGACCGGTTTCCATTTCCTTTCCGAACCGCATGACTTCCCTTCATGGGAGATCCTTTAGAAATACCCAATAGTCCATATCAAACTCCAAATCTCTTCTCTTTTCATCAACATATGATTTCTAATGACTTAGAGAGGTCCCTTATCAATTGGCCCTTCACCATCGCACGTGAACCGCATCCGGCCCTACTATGGCTACCTCACAAACTTCAAACCACCTGATGGGTGATTAACTTTACGCATAGACGGCTACGAACACGCCATCTAGACACTAGAGTGATACTCTATTATTATAGGAAAACTCGATCAAGGGCAAATGATCATTCCAACTACCTTTGGAATCCACAGCACACCTGCCCTTAACATATCCTCGAGGGTCCGAATTGTTCGTTCGCTCTAGCCATCCGCTTGCGGATGGAACGCCTGGTGGCCGAGCTTAATCTTGGTCCCAAGTCCCTACGAAAAGACCGCGTAACTGGAGGTAAACCGAGTACCTCGCCTGAAATAATAGACAAGGGCACTCCATGAAGTCGAACCAACTTCTAAATATACAACTTGGCATAATTATTTGTCGAATCTGTGGTCTTAACCTAAGAGGAAATGTGCACTTGGTTAACCTGCTGACTACTACCTAAGTGGAGTCATATTTGCCTAACAGTGGGGTAGACCCGTAATGAAGTCCATATTAATTTCTTGCCCACTTCCAAGTGGGGATGCTTAAATTCTGAAGTACGCCTCCCTACCTTTGGTGCTCACCTAACTTGCCGGGCAAGCTTTTAGGCATTTCTCTACAAACTCTACAATATCCTTCTTCGTACCATCCCGCCAATAGATTCTCCCAAGTCCCGATACATCTTCATGGATCCCGGATGAATAGAATATCTAGTACCATGTGCCTCATGCAATATCCAAACTCTCAAATCACCTATATCCGACACATAAATGACCCCGGTATCGTAGCACACCATCTCCCGTTGGGAGAAAACCTCCGCCTTTGACTCGCACCGCCTCCTTCAACTTCCTCATAATGGGATCCTTATCTCGTCTGGATTTAACATCAATCACCAAGGACAATTCTTACCCGCTATGTACAAACTGCCAATTCACCATCGGCCGAGTCGGTCAATCTAACTCGTCTTGCAAGTCGGTGGACATCTTTTACCAACTCCTTCCCTCATCCACATGGACACACCTCCATTGAGAGCCTATTAAGCGCATCTCGCAACCATATTTTCCTTTCCTGTGGTAGTGGATACTCATGTCGTAGTACTTTAGCAACTCCAACCACCTCCTTTGTCGAAGATTTAGATCCTTCTGCGTGAACACATATTGCAAGCTCTTGTTGACCCTTAAATACATCCACGTGAACCCCATACAAGTAATGCCGCCATATCTTTAATGCAAATACTTCATCATGCCAACTCAAGATCACGGTCGCAATTCTTTTCGTGAACTAACTCCGCCGTGGAGGCGTTATCACCTTCCCACACCGCATCAACACACATCCCAAACCGACTCTCGAAGAATCACAATATACAACAAAGCCTTACTCATCTGTAAAGTCAACACCGGTGCTGAAGTGAGTCGGGTCTTCAATTCATGGAAGCTTTTCTCACAATCCTCTCACCATTGAACTTCACCTTTTTCTTAGTCAACCTAGTCAAAGGTGCCTCAATAGATGAGAAACCCTTAAAATTCCTCGTAGTACCCTTCGCTAGCCCAAGAAACTCAATTTCTTAAGGATTCACCGGTTCAGGCCAATTCTTCACCGCTTCGATTTTATGAGAATCCAACTTATGCCCTCACTTGACACCACACGGACCATAAATGCCACCGAGTCCATCCAAAATTCACACTTGCTAAACTTTACATATAGCTGATGATCCTTGATGGTTTGAAGCACTACCCTTAGGTGAGGGCATGTTCTTCGTCCGCTAGTATATATGGATGTCATCAATGAACACAATCACAAACATGTCCAAGTATGCCTTCGAATACCGTGTTCATGATCCATAAAACCGGGCAGAGCATTGGTTAGTCCGTAAGAAATAACTACAAACTCGTAGTGGCCATACTGGTTCCTCGAAGTCGGGTTTTGGAATGTCACACTCCCAAACTCAGAGTCGAGATCTCGACGTGAGATCCATCTTCGAGAAACACCGCACCCCGGAGCTTGCAATAAATCGTCAATCCCGGAAAGGGTACTGCTTTTAATGTGACCTTATTAAGTTGTTGATAATCAATACACATCCGAAGGGAACTCCTTCTTTTGAACAAATAGAACCGTGCACCCCCATGGAGACTTGTTTGGTCTAATGAAACCCTTATCCAACAAATCCTTTAATTAATCCTTCAACTCCTTTTTAGCTTACAGAGCCATTCAGAAAGAGGATAGGTAGGCTACGACGCAGTAGATCAATGCTGAAATCAGTTTCACTCTCCGGAGGAACACCGATCAAATCATCGAAACACCTCCGATATTCTCACACCACCTTAACTAATCGAATAGCTGGCCCCACTCACATCCTTAACACTAACTAGGTGGTACACGCAACCCTGTAGATCATCGTCCAAGCCTTAAAATAGGAAATAAACCAGCCACTGGTACAACCGAATTACTCCTCCCATTCCAAAACTCGCCTCCCTCAAAATTGGAATTCCACTACATGGGTCCTACAATTAATCATAGAATAACATGCAAACAACCAAACCATACACAAAATGATGTCGAAATCAATCATCGACATTAATTTGATTAAGTCTACAGAGGTAACCTTATGCAACACCACATAATGGGGAAACCTCTATATACTCCCGCCTAGCTACAATCGACTCACCAACTGGAGTAGATACTGAGAATGGTTCGGATGTAATTTCAGGACTAACTCCAAAACTACTAGAAATGTAAGGGGTCACAAAAGACCAGGTAGCTCCCGGATCTAACAGCATAAGAATTGGATATGGAAGACTTGCAACATACCCGTGACTACATCCAGAAGCCTCCTACCGGCGAGGCACTAGAGCATAAACCCGACCACCGCTGAACTAGTGGAGGCTCCTTGCCAAGGGTGTCATGCCGGGAGTGGTAGAACTGCTTGCAAGACAATCTTTGATCCTATGCCCGGTTTTCTACACCCAAAACAAGCATCCGCGCCGACTGTGCACCTCCCGGACGATTTTTTGCCATATCTCGCACACGTTGGGAAAGTGCACTCCACCTGCATGCTACCATGATCCTTCTCGAGCCCCGGCGCCCCTACTCCTCCGGTCTCCCCTGAACCTGGACGGTGTTCTACCCAATGATGGAGCCTTAGAGTATGATCCTGTTGAGACTACCGGCTCTGATCCACCTCCCGACCTAGTCCGAGAAACCCCGTGAGCCGCCGGTCTGGACCCTCTTGGCCTCTCTTTGCCTCTTATAGACAAGATCTAAGAGTGCCGCGTATGCAATACAATACGAGGAAAGTTGATGTCCTGCAGCATGGCAATCCGGCAATTCTTATCCAAGCACTCGGCTACTCCATGCACAAAGCCGGGCCACCCGCCCGCCGATCCTCCACCATCTCCTGAGCATATTTAGATAGTCGAGTGAGCTCCATGTCTCTACTCCGGACTAACATGTCAGCTGATCTGGGGGCATATTTATATGCCCAAGTGATACTCAAATGCATCGTTTTTGCCTTGTTTATCCAACAATGTTTGCACATTCTCATATAAATTGTAAGAAAGTGTGAATATTTACTAACCAACACGATTAGCGTTGTTTTGCAGGAAAATGTACTTTTTATGGAGTTAAGATGCATGTTAGGAGGAATCGGAGACGGACTCCTGAGCGAGCAATGAATCGGCCAAGAGAAGCAAGAAATAAAGAGGTTCGTGATGGAGCCGTGACACGCCATTGCGGATGTATTCGTCCTGTGAGATTTAATTTCAAGAATTTCAAGAGAGGTCCATGATCGTGCCATGGCACGTTGGAATTAATTTCATGGATCTTGACATTCCTGTGCTGAAGGTGCGCGTTTGCCCCGTGGCATGCCGGGCATGCTCCGCGTTGCATGTCGTGCCATCAGCTGGGACAAATTACTCGACGGCCAAATTCCGTAGAGCTCTCCGTTTGCACCGTGTCACGGGAGGTAGTGCTGCCCGAGCTGCACTGTGACACGTTGCTTGTTATTCCGGGAAAAATTCTCTACCGCATAAATAGAACACTTAGGTTCATTTTAATTATTCTCGACTTCATGGAGCAAGAACGGTTACAGTAACTTGAGAGAGGACGAAAATTCTTAGGGTTTTCTCTATCCCTTTCTTCTTTCTTTCAATTGTTTGTACGATTTATACTTATTTAACGATGTTTAATCCACAAATGAGTGGCTAATTTCACTTCTTGCTGAGGTTAGAAACAATTGTATTGAAATGTAATCAAGGATCATCCTGCTTTTTCCATCTTTCTTTCTTTACGGTTGTTCTATTAATTCTTGTTCTTACCGCATTGATATCTCGGTCAATGTTAATGTAAATCCAAAAATTCCGGTTTCACTCGAGAGATAACGAAACTGGAAAGTTGTGAATTAATAGGATATGATCTTTTCTTAGATTGGGAAAATGGAGAATTGATTTACCTTCTGTGATAGAAATATACCTCGGGTTGTCGTATTAGTCAAGTGTGGAATCAGCTTTTGTATGGCTAGAACATGAATTTCTTTATCACAAAAATGTAGGTGGAAGGTTCATGATTCTTAAGTTGGGTTAAATACTTAATCCATAGGCATAAGTTCGACTAGCAACCGGAGAAAAGATAAACCATGTTGTATCGATAATTAATTTCCTTTTACATGTCTGCCAGCTCCTCGCATGCTCGCATTCATGTCTGCATCACTTGTATATTTATTTTAGCTTAGTATGTACTAGTTCACAAAATATAAAACTTTTCTTCACATCGTTGTCTGCATTTTTAGAGTTACGCAAATTGACACTTGAGGTGATTTTGCCCCCAGAAATTCAAATTCTGTGGACGATACTTGGCTTACTTGAGCCACTTACTACTTGTCTGACCACGTGCACTTGCGTAGTTATCCGCATGTACTCGAACAAGTTTTTGGGCGCTGCTCTGACCGGCAATTGGCTGAAATTATAATTTTTCTTGAAGTGTTAGTTTGTTATTTCTTTATTTAAGTGTTGACAACTCGGTCTTAGCCTGTATTTTGCAGATAATGTATTCGTTGAACACCTGGTAAGAGACAAAGAGTTGGTGGATCCTATCCTTAGAGCCGGAAAGACAATTGCACGTCAATGGAGAGAAGCTCTAGGGAAAAAACCTAGCCTGCTCGACAAACAACTCGGAGCAACCACAAAATCCACCACTTGTGTGCGGTGCAGCAAGGCCCGAGGAAATGGCACAGGCCGGTTCGCGATGTGGCAATCCCACATGCTAGCAATGCACGTCTAGCATTCGCAACCCGAGCCAGGAGGGGAGGTTCGAGCTTAAATGTAACATGGTGCAATTAAGCGCACACAAGTGCGCTTCACAGTCTCCCTCACGAGGATCCACAACAACATCTTCAAAAATTCTTGGAGATAAGGGACACTTACATCCTTCTTACTGAGTATCAACAGACATGCTTACACTGCTCTATTTCACTTATAGAAGCCAAAAGGTGGTTGAAAGCCGAGCCACCAAACTCTCTCTATAACCACAATGGATGATCTTGCAAAGAATTTGATCTGGCTCTTTCCTTCCTAAGAAACAGCAAGACTTAGAAGTCAAATTCCTAAGTTTCAAACAAAGAGAAGGGGAGAATCTGTAATGCTTGGGAGAGATTCAAATCGCTATTGCGGGATTGTCCTCATCACCACCAATCCAAATGATGTGTCGGTGCACACTTTTATAGAATGTTTGGAACCCCACACAAAAATCTTGCCGGACTCGTAGCCGGGGACAAGCATTAGAAAAGACTTATTATGAGCGTATATTTTGTTAAATCGTATTTCGTAGGGTAAATCCGGAGGAATGTGGACTCTTCAAGGGAGGAGCAAGGAAAGAAGTCGGAGTCTTAGAATTGATGGTTTTACGTGCCTATCGCCGTACGTATAGTCGCCTTGCAAGATCAACTCAACACCCACTTCTTGGCAACAAGAGCTTGAATCAGTCTCAAGCCCTGTGTGAATGCAGTGCCGCAAATTTGGTGTGGCTGCAGTGGGAGTAATGAACACTCGCCCGAGTGTTGTGGAGCAAACCTGACTCGGTGAACTTGTCGGCAATGCACAAAGGAATAATCACCAACGCATGGTAACAATACAATTTAACTCGAGGAATCACCCGACTTCTCTTGGGGTAGCAACAACCATCGGGGTAGAGTTCGAGCCGGGGGTGCAAAGGAATCAAGGAGGGAAGCAGAACTATCAAGCACAATACAACAACAATGCCCTCCCCTCCCACCACCATCACGCAACGCTTTCGAGGAGATGTTCACATTTGATGATAGCTAACCAAGCTCAATTGGGTGTGCCGACCATGTTATATTGGCAGCCGAGGTCAAGAATAACCGCTAGCTATCAAGGCCGGAGTACGCTTGGGCAGCTTTGTCGAGCCCAAAACATCGTGCCTGGGGAGGAGGACTTCCCACCATTACGTACCCCAACCCTGTGTGAATGCAAAGGACTACGCGAGCTCGTTTGCGAGCCTTAAGGAGGTGGAACTAGAAATACCACCTCAACAGTCAGGAGCAACAGAGAACGAGAGGAGCAAACATGAGAGGCAACAAGGATGCCGAACTGTAAACACCTCCACCCCTATTCCCTCAATGATTAAAGAAACACAAGGCGGAGGCGTGTTTCAAAAAGTTCTACGGAGGTGCTTAAACAGTACACATTAACTTACCTCTTGTTGATGTTTTGCAGGGAGTGCCGAAGCATGCAAAGTACAAAGGACATCGGGCTAACAAAAGCAGGCTTAACAGTATGCCACGGTGGCTCTTAAGGAGGAGTGCACTCCCGGACACGTAACCGATCAGCCTACAAAGCTCAAAGACTCGGGAACTTTACAATTCAACTAACAATCGGCAGTATCCGAGCTCGTGGATTATGAGATTTGGGATCAAGCATTAACTTGATGCTGACCTCGGTATTCAAGCAGAAGTTGGGGCCAGGGAGTCCTAGACAACAAATGCTGATCTTGGCAAACTCGCGGATCGTCTCTCAGCAAGACCCGATTCCCAGACAAGGAGGACGTGGGCTGCAAGCTCCGCCCCGATATTCCCGATAGATTTTATTGTAAGCACTGAGCGTAACAAGTCCCATTTATTTTGGGACGTTCTCTCTTGGCTACGGGAAAGCGCTAATAGACGTAGTCGGGCAGGCGTGCCTCACGATGCGAGCACATGACAAGGCGGAGGTGTTCGATGTGCACACTACCAAGCTCCCGCTGGTAGACGGAACTCGTTATCAACGTTTTGAGCAAGCCGGCTGCTCAGTGGCGTTGAGTCTCGAGAGCCAGTGGACGACCCCTGACAGGGTAAGCTTGACAGGGTGAGGACGCGTTGGAGAGAACGCTCGTCACCCTGGGGGCTTTAACGAGCTTAACGCACGTCGAGCCGCGATGGTAAACTGTGCGCTGCACGAGGCAACCCGTGAATCTTTGTTTTTATGATTGTACAATAAGAGAAAAAAGTAAAAAAAAAATACATTTGTGTAAATATAAAAATAAATATTATGTGTTGTTTTTCAAACCTTGTGATTCTAAACATTTCTTGTAAGATAAATTTCAAAGTTGATCGAGGGCAAAATGCAAAGGATCGCAAAGGAGAAAATGAGGAACAATGGCAAGCAAAGTAAGACAAAGGAATGGGCGCATTCACATTGGGCGCCAAGAAAAAGACTCGTGACCGGGAACAAGAAGCCCCAAGCAAAGACCACTGTTCCATATGGGCTGGGCCACAATACGAACTCCGATGGGTGACAGAGGAAGGGAAGAAATGGTCAATGCAGCACAAGGAGAACAAGTACTTCCCCGAGGAGCATATTGCAAGGACCCATTGGCACAGAGTTCCCCGCATTGTACACCGTGGATGACACTGCCGGGCTGTACTTCATCTTTGAAGAGCCTAGCGAGTGCACCGCACTTGATTCGGGAGTTCTATGCAAATTGGAAACCCGACACGCCCGCGCTCAAACCATCAAAATAATGGGCCAGATTGTCACCTTGAGCCATATCACCTGAATGCCATATCGGGGGCGCGTAACAATGACGCCATACACTCCTAAGCAAATTTTCAATGTCACTCCACCATATGCGGATATCGTACGCACATTATGTGGAGTTCGGTTCTACAAAGACGCCGGAGTGCATAAGGAGAGGCCATCGACATTGCCCTACCACGTATGAATGGGTAGCTGTGATCTCGGTCAAGATAGTGTGTTCCTCGTTGATTCCTGGTGCACATTTACGTATGTCACCCGGATCGCGTATGCCTGGTGTGCGTCCCGATGAAAGGGCCGAGATAAATGGCGGGGCGGGGTGATCATATCCGCCATGAACAGAGCCCGCTGCATCAAGGGCACAGTACGGGGTTTGCTGCCCACACCACGTTCCCGAGGGGCCTAGATATGGAGAAGTGCCCCGACTATATTCCGCATAATGGAGGCATGCCATAAACGTCACAAAAGACTAAGGCACCCGACACCACCACGGGCCACAAATTTACACCAGCCGAGCGACATGCTTCCTGACGATCGCACATGGCTCGAAGATTTCTGACGCAGATGCTCACCGCGCATAGGCAGAGACCTAAGAACAGAGGATGAGCCGTGGGCACTGACATAGATTACCCTTTCAAATAAAAATGCCGGCTTTATGTCGGTGTGGGCCCAGCTTTTGTGGGAGCCTGTGTGTGGATGATGATGTCCCCACTCGATGAGGAGACACGCCGAGAGGATTCCGACGCTGAGTCGAGGAGGACGATGGGGAGATTCCAGACAGGAGACGAGGCAAAGGGTACCCGACGAAGAAGTTGACTACTTTGATTGATCAGGAGTTTCACCACCCACTTTTATATTTTGTTGAATGTATAAACATCGGGGACAAAGGTTCTGCTTAAGTGTGTGGGGAGAAGCTGTGCAGCCGGTTTTTTGTCTTGATTCAGAGTGCATATGCATGTTCGTCTTGCTCAAAACACACACTGCTTTGTGTGTATGTTTCATATTGTAAATATCTTTGAAGCCAAGTAGTGTCATGAATGTTGTTAGCCAGCGGTGTAAATAGTTTGGTCAAATTATCGATATTTTTAAAATTTTCTAATTATTTTTATCATTGGGTTTCTTCGGAGTTTATTTTGGGTTCTTACCGAGAGTCCTGATTGAACAAGTTGTAAATAGTGATTGTTCCTTGCGATGGTTGATGACACCGTCTTAAGGGAAATGAAGTCGGTAGGAGTAGCTTTTTATTTTTAATTTTGGGTTGTTTGGTTGTATCCTATGCATGTTGCTACTCTATGGCTACGAAATTCTGTTGCGTGGTTGTATGATGTTTAAAATGCAAAGGTGATTCGTAAGGAAAGCATGCAATTTTTGTACATATGTGAGATACTTAGCTATAGAATTGGAGCCCGGGTGATTGAGGCTTAATTTTGAATTCTTGTAATTAGCCGATTGAAGAGTCTCGTGAATATGTCTTGAGTTGAGCATGTGCAATGAGTGTATAGCGAGGTCTCATTTATTCCATGCTATTGTGAAGTACATAGAACTTGTCTGGGTGTGTATACGAAACGAAATGAAGGAAGTGTAGTGTAGGAAAGTGATGTAGGCGTCGCTTATTTGTAGTTTTTTTCTTTTCATACTCATCTTGAATGTTAAATCCTAGTTAGCCCATTTCCAGTTTTTAGCCTATTTCTTTTTTCCTTCTTTTGTCAAAAAGCAGCAATCCGCTTAACCCTTTCTTTTCAAAGGTCCATAAACCTAATCCAAATCTCTTAAGCGCTCAGAAAAAAATAATTTTCCTACAGCAGTAAAGGAGTGAAATGGTGAAAAGAAAATATAGAAAGGAAAAAGCAAAGCGATAAAAAGTAAAAAAGTGTCAAAGGTGCACTCGCCAGATGAAGAAATGAAGTGCATAACTAACTGTTGTTTAGTCTCGGCGTGTGTGCGCGGTTAAAGAAGCTGGGGACAAAAATTAAGAAAGACTTCAAGATGGGCGAGGACGGTGCTGAGCCTCTGAGGTTAGATTGTGATGGGATGTATGAAAAAGCGCTAAGGATGCTAGTTACTATTATTGGTTAGCCCAAGATATGGGCCAGTTCCTAAGTAATTTACACATAACCCAAGTCCTACGTGATCCCACATCACGCGTCCTTATATTAGTGGGAGTAATACACTAGAGGAAAGCTTATGGTTCATGACACAATGCATGTGAATTCTTTTGGGAGAGAGAGCGAAATTGTGTGTATATACCCTGGCATGAAATGTTTTAGAGTTCATGACAAAAAAGGAAACCTCTTGTGTTGTGGTGGCACATGTTTGACGAAAGAATAAATTCTGTGTCGGTTATCTTGTCAGCTAATTTGCATGAGTCGCCGATATGGAGAGTCGATTTGTGATGTTTAGGAGGTCTTGATATGTTTATCACAAGGTAATGATGATACCATGCATGTTTGATGATTTGTTATGTAAATAATCGGGTATAACCGTAACCTGATTGTCGAGCCAAAAGTGGCCATGAGGGGGTGTCAATTGCATGAGGGTGTAAGAGTATTGTTCGAGGACGAACAAGATTCTGAAGTGTGGGGTAGGTGATATGGGGCATATTTATATGCCCATATGATACTAAATGCATCAAGCTGCCTTGTTTATCCAACAATGTTTGTATATTTTCATGTAAATTGTAGGAAAGTGTGAATTTATACTAACCAACATGATTAGCGTTGTTTTGCAGGAAAATGTACTTTTATGGAGTTAAGATGCATTTTGGGAGGCAATCGAGATGGACTCGGTTTCTAGCAAGGAATCGCCAAGAGAAGCAAGAAATAAAGAGGTTCGCGATGGAGCCGTGACATCGCCGCCATCGCGGATGCATTCTGTCCGGAGATTTAATTTCAAGAATTTCCAGAGAGGGTCCGCGATCAAAGCGTGGCACATTGGAATTAAATTCATGGATCTTGGACATTCAAGTGAAGGTGCTGGCTTGCCCCATGGCACGCCGCATGCTCCGCTGCATGCCGTGCCACGCTGGGACACCACTGACACCCAAATTCCAGAGAGCTCGTCAGGCAGTACCGTGTCACGGAGGCAAAGGTTCGCGTTGCACCTGTGACACGTTGCTTGTTATTTCGGGAAAATTCACCAGTATAAATAGAACACTTAGGTTCATTTTTAATTATTCGACTTGGTATAAGAACGTGGGTTACGCAAACTGAGAGGACGAAAATTCTTAGGGTTTTCTCTGTCCCTTTACTTTTTATCTTTTCTTCAATTGTTTGCATGATTTTACACTCATTTAACGATGTTTAATCCACAAAATGAGTGGCTAATTTCACTTCTTGCTGAGGTTAGGAACAATTGTATTGAAATGTAATTAAGTTGATCATCTGCTTTTTTCCATCTTTTCTTTCATGGTTGTTCTATTTAATTGTTGTTCTTACTGCATTATTAGATCTGCCAATGTTAATGTAAATCCAAAATCCGGTTTCACTCGAGAGAGCTCGAAAACTGGAAAAGTTGTGAATTAATAGGATATGATCTGTTCTTTGTTTGGGAAAATTGAGAATTAATTTTCTGGGCTCCATAGAATACACCTGGGCGCCTATTAGTCAAGGTGGAATTCGCTTTTGTGGTGGCTAGAACATGAACTTTCTTCCTTATCAAAAAAAAAGGGAAGTATTCATGATTTTAAGTTGGGTTGCATGATGAGATCAACTATAGGCATAAGTTCCGACATTTATGCAAACTGAGAAAAGATAAACCATGCTGTATCATGTTTATTCTTTACATGTTCGCTCTAGCCTGCCATGTCACAATTCATAGTTCAGATCTCACTTAAGATGAGCTTTGGCTTAGTGACAAAATTAATAGTTCACAAAATATAAAACTTTTTCTTCACACCTGCTATTTCATTTTTTGAGTTACAAAGAAATTGACACTTGAGGATTGTCCTGGTCTCAGCTCCAGGGACTCATTACTTGGCTTACTTGAGCCACTGGTCATTTGTTCGACCACGTGCACTTTCATGTAGTCATCCAGACAGCCTTAACACTACCCTTCTTCAAATTCACAAACATATCCGCCTGAGCTCCCCATTTCCCGAGGGAAGAACCGATCCATGAACGTGGTATGGAACTCATCCCAACCTATCGTGCCTGCACTGCTAGTTCTAGCACCTCTCCATTGCTTGAACCATATACGTGGTTACCCCTTGAGCCGATAGGGAGGTCAAATCGACACATTACCCATTATTCACCCCCATAACCCGGGGTGATCTTCGTTAACTTCCTCGAGACTCCTGGAGGGCTCTCATCCTCGTAAAGTCCCTACCTTAGCAAACCGCCGCATTACCAACTGGGAAACTCCCATGGGCGGTCAAGCCTGCACGTGCTCCTCATGAATGGGTGGAGCCGGCTATTCTCCACAGTGGAACCTCATGATCATCACCATTACCATTCCTACCGGCATTTACTCGAAGGCGGAGACATGATTCGCAAAAAGCGAATAGCATCAATTAGATGAGTGGTGCTGACGTTCACGCACAATATAGATCATGAACAAATGGGAACATCTTTAAACATCTAGTAGTGCCTTCATCATAACCGTGGTGCGCTTCACACCCCATGAAAAAGACTCTACTTAACGCGGCCTTCAGACACTCTAGGACACTTCAAACCTATCATTTAATACCAAGTTTGTCACGACTCGCACGTACACCCGAGTCACAGACATGGGACAAGGAGTGGCATGAGACATCTATTTTATTCACATAAGCGAAAGACGTAGACATAAGAAAATTTGAACATGTCATAAATGACAGATAAAATATAATACATGATCCATACATGATGGCTCTAATACAACTTACAAATCAAGAACCTCTAATCATTGAAGACGGGTTGATGGGACAACACCCAACTAACCCTACAAGTCTAGAAACCGAAAGAGAAATACTGTATCCAACATACGCCCTGGAAAACCCGTGTGGGCTCACCAAATAAGCTGATACCAAACTCGAGAAGCTACCGAGGAGGGTGAGCCTACAGCCGGGTCCCGCATTATGAAAATGATACATCATAGAAAATAATACGTGGAATGTACTACATGTGCTTCATAAGTAAAAAAGTAAAAATTGTGTTACGTATAAAACTCATAAGTGATCATAAGAATAGAACAACGTGCTCATAACAGCACTATCGTAATATGACATAAGGCTCAAGGTTTGGGAAATATCGTAACGTAAACATAATAATACATCATAATAAGAGAGAATTACTTAACATAACTGAGACAACATGCATAATCATAAACATGCATAAATCATGAGGAACAAAGGGGGAGATTCTCTCTGTAACCGACATACCATATAAGGAGAAAACATGAAGCCCAACTTGTAACCCTAGTCGGGAGGGTGTTCGTGACTTGCCAAGGGTAGGAACCATGAAGGAGTGATCACCCATGAAAAGGCCACTTGGGCCGTGGGACAAACATGAAAGGGTCCCAACATACCTACGTTGCATCGTATTTCATGAGATCCGGGGCTTAACATGGTCCCCGAACTCACTGGTGCTCGATACTACTCCAAAAAATATATATAGTGCTTATAATAATACATACATGAGATTATGGGCTAGTTAACCATGATAATCGTAAAAATTCTTGAACATATAAGAGCTAGTCCTTACATAAGGCCCGTGGGGTCACCTAAAAATATAATCAAGATTGATAAAATTCACATACTTGTAGATCATGTATATAGCTTGAAATTAATAAGTTCATAATATAACATAATAAATTCATAAGTTAATTCATAGCTCGTGTTGGGCTTTTAAAAAAACCAATGGATCAATGGATCATAGATCGATTCATACGTAAGTACGCAGAATCAAGCTTAATTGTTTAGAAATTTAAAATCAACAATATTATAATCAATTTATATCTCAAAATATGATCAAAATCAGTAGACTATGACAAGATTTCAAAATCACAAAACCTATAATTAAATCATTTAATTTTATACCAATCAAATACAAAACCCCATGAGTTTTCAAATAAATTTTGGACAATTAATAAAGAAGGAGTACTGGGTGTTGAAGAATCCACCCATTGAAGACCTTACATACCCGAAATTATCAACTCCTAACCCTCCTTAAAAGCCCAAGAATGAAAATGGAAGGAATTTGAGGTGAAAAGCTTGAAATTTCCCTGAATCCCCTCTCAATGTCTTTCATGCATGAATTGTAGTTTAATAGGTCATCCTGTAACCCAGCATTTCCCAATCCAAAAAGACATAGTTTAGGGCCTTATATTGTGAAAAGCTGCAAAATACCCTTAATGAACCTGCCTTGAAAATCGGCTGTGTGGAACCCACGAGTGGTACAAACGGGTCATGGAACCCACCCACAAATTGGTCCCGCTTCTTTTGAAAAACACTACAAGAAGTTTACCGAATCGTACCACGGACACATAGTCGGATCTTCCTAAGCTTCAACGGACCTCATTCCTTTGATCGCTGTTTCCCTTCTTCCTTAAATTCTACACTCCCATTCCACGAGTCTCACCACAACTCATTTTTAGGTTCAACGAGGTGTGGTTACCACCCGTTATCTCCATTGTGACAGCCTCTTACGCCTCTACCACGACCGCTAACAACGGACCGTTGTTTCTCACCATGGAGCAATTGTAACACTCGTTGCTACTCAAGCCATCTGGCCGACTCCTTGTCACCGTCCACCATGACGGTCATGGTTGTTTACCAATGGGTCGTGTACCTAATGTTCGCCACCTTTCTTCCAATTTTCTCAGCAAGCTTTGCATTTATCTTCCTGCCTACCTAGCACTTCCGGGGTATTACAGCCTAATCATGCAAATTTGCACCTCGATTAACTTTGTGAAATTCTGCATGTCAGGTTGTATGAGCTAAGATGCGAATGTGTTGAGGCTCTTTTTCCGTTCGCTCTATCTAAGGAGGCCACTCTATGGTTGTCAGAGTTACCAAATGACTTCATCACCAATTGAGGGAGTATAAGTGAGGCCTTTGGAAAGGTTCTTTCCATTGTCCAGATGTTGCAACTCAAAGATGATTTTATACTCGAATGCTCGTGATAGAGGCACTTCATGAGACATGGCCGAGGTTAGCAGTAGTTTGTTTGGCAACGAATGAAAATTCCCACTAGAGTTTGATATTTCTGGCTGTGTCTTTTGAGCAACAACACTAAGGCTGTGTCGATACATTGGCAGGAGGTGCATTGATTATTCACTCATGGGAGAAAGAAATAGCTACATTAGACTGAGTGACTAAAAGAAATAGAGCCTAGAACACAAGAGATGTCAATTGAGTTGTAGGTACATGGTTACAGGGACGACTACAAGAGCAACGAGAAAAAAGGAAAAGCATTACAAGATTTGGCTCATATAGGAACACTTAGACTCCAAGCCACCGTTCGGGTTGTTTCAAACTGGCACGCAAGTGCACGTGGTCGAACAAGTAGCAAATGGCTCAAGTAAGCTACTGCATTCATCCTCACGTGACCGGACCAAGGTAATAATCGAATCAAGTGTTAATGAATCTAACTCTAAAAATGCAAACAATGCTTTAAAGAAGATTTGGGAGCTTGTTTCCTAATTTATACTAATCTAATACAAATTTACAAATTGAGTCGAACTATAGTAATGAGCATGCCGAGGCTAAAACGAACATGGAAGCAATTTATCGATACACTTCGCTAATCTTTCCTTCTATTGTTAGCCAAGAATTATTGTCTATGGATTAAAACTTTCAGACTAACCCAACTTCTAAGAATCATGAACCTCTCCACTCTACATTTTTGTGATAAAAAGAAATTCATGTTCTAGCCATACAAAAACCGATTCCGTAATTGACTAATACGACTTTCGCATATATTTCTATTCTCAAGGTAAATCACTCCCAATTTTCCAAAACTAAGAAGAGATCATATCCTACCAATTCACAATATCTACCCTTTATCTTTCGAGATGAAACGACTTTAGATATACATTAACATTGGCCACATAATGTAAAGAACAATAACATAGAAAACCATGAAATAAAAGATGAAAACATGAAATGATCAATAATTAAATTCCACCACAAATGTTCTTAACTCACAAGTAGCAGGAATTTTAGCTACTCATTTGTGATTAAACATCATCAAATAAGTGTAAATCATACAAACACTGAATAAAGGAGAAAGAGATAGAGAAGAACCCTAGGATTTTTGTCCCCTCAACTTCCTGAAACCCATGTTCTTGCTCAACTAAGTCAGAATAATTAAAAATGAACCTAAGTATGCTATCTATACTTAAGGGGGAATTTTTTCCTAATAACAAGTAACGGGTCAATGGAGTGCATCATGAGTTACCTCTCCGCGGACACTGAGAAACGCGACTCCCATCGGAATCGGGTCCTTCAGCTCTTTTATTCCGTGCTATGGCATGCAACACGGCTCTTGGCCAACGTGTTACTTGGCTACTTTGGCTCGACAATTCAAGCTACGGTTATACCTACGCTAGTTTATATTGCAAATCATCAAGAAATCAATGCATAGCCTTGGTCACTGCAATGACATTCACCACATTAAGACCTCCCAGACCCAAGAATCGACTCGATCTCGGCAAACCTACATAAATCAGCCGATCAAGACATCCGACACAAATTTCACCCTCGTCAAGCATGTGCCTCAGAACACAAGCAAGAGAATTTCCCCTTTTCAATCATATGATCTCTAAAACATTACATGGTAGCATATAACACACGCCTTCAAAGAATTCATATGCATCATGTCATGAACCATAAAGCTGCTCTAGTGTATACCCTACTAATATAAGGACGCGTAATTTTAAGATCACGTAGACTTAACGGGTTGTAATGTAAGATAAGGAACTAGTAAACACTGCCAACTAATAATAGCAACTAGCATCCTTAAGCGTTTCAATACATCCATCAACATTATGGGCATTGTTTCTTCCTTCATCCTCCCATTCTTGAAGTCTTTATTTTTTGCCCCCATATCTTTAAGCACACTCGACTTAACAAAGATTAGTTATAAAGGTCTCTGTTTTATTTAAATCTCGCAAGTGCAACTTTGACCTTTTCTTTACTTTCACCACTTGCGCTTTTCCTTTTCTTTTCACAATTTCACTCCTTGACACCGTGGGAAAATTATTTTTCTTGAGCGCTAAGAGTTTTGGATCAAATCTACGGATAATGAAAAGAGAGGGTTAAGCTCGTTTTGTACCTTTTTGATGAAAGAAGAAAAATAGGCTAAAGGCTCAATGGGGCTAACTAGGATGGATATTCAAGGTAGGTAAGGAAAATGGAAAAACTTTCTGCTAATCAAAGAAATGCCTACATGCTTTCCTTACACTATACATCCTTCATTTCGCTTCGCATAATAATAATGTGCTTATAGACACTTCACAATAGTATAAATAACTGAACCTCACTACACACTCGTTGCACATGCTCAACTCAAGATATATTCACAAACTCTTCAATCACTAATTACAAGAATTCAAAATTAAGCCTCAATCACAATCAATCGAACTCTATGGCCTAGGTATCTCAACATGTTTACCCGCTTGGATGCTTTCATACGAATCACCTTGCATTCTTAAATATCATGTACAACACACAAACAAGTAACTTGAACCATAAAGTAGCGACACGTTTGGGATACAAACACACAAAAGAAAATAAAAAGGAAAGAAAATAATTTCATTTATCACATTTCCCCCTAGGGACGTCACATCCATCCATCATAGGGAATCATCAATTTACTTACTTCTGCTCAACGGATGATTCTCGGTAAAAGCACCGGAACCGAAAACAAACGCCGAGAAACCCAATCATAAAAATAATTCAACGAATTTTTTTTTAAAAATATCGATAATTTCGATAAAACCAAAAATATTTACACAACCAGCTAACAACAACTCAACATAGCACACCACAGCATCACATTCATTACAACACCGATTTACAATACATAACATACGCATGAAATCACAGGGTCACAATTTTTTCACAGGCATAACAACAAAACATGAACATAAACAATAACAAAACAACCAACACCTAACTACTCCCACCCCACACTTAAACCGAAAATTGTCCCTAGTGTTCACAAAATTCAGCATAGCACAAAAGTAGGTGGTGAAACTCCCTGATCAATCGAAGTATTCAATTTCTTCATTAGGTGCCGTTGCCTCATCCCCCATATCTGAATCGCCCCCGCCGTCTTCATCCGACTCAATATCTGACTCAACATGCCTCATGCATTCAGATAATTTGATGGAATAAATTATATGTACTACTCAGACTTCGTACAACTAATCAAAATATCACCATCGATACCATTACATCACATAACACTTAACAAAAATTTCTCTCAACAACAACCTATGCAATTCACCATTTTCTATGCAATTCACCAATTTCATTCTCCCAAAAATCCCTTGTTTATTTCGCATATTCAACATTACTCACAACACAAATCACTTCACCCAACATACACAACCCAAAATTATCACATTTCAACCACATTTAATTTCTTCGTATTCAAATTCTAACCCTAGCAACCAATTTCACAAAAATTCAATCAAGCATGTATTTATCGAGTTCATAAAATCACAATGATACTACGAACATCAATCAACAATAACTTAAATGAATTCAAGCTCAATTTACACTTAGGGCA
>JACEIK010008813.1:33819-45408 GCA_018107945.1 Datura stramonium
GTGTCACGGAGTGCATCGCGGAGCACTGCCTCCGTGACACGGAGCAAACGCGGACCCTTACTGGAATACGATCCTTCAGCTTTTACTCCTCATTATGCTACGGAATGCAATGCGGTGCTTGGCCAACGTGCCACGGCGCCGATGCGAACCCTCACTGGAATTCGCTGTTCCAGGTAATTATGCCCAACGTGCCACGGAGGCAACGCAGACCTCCACTGGAACTTGGCCAACGTGTAGGGATAGGAGCAGAGGTCGTGAGCGAGAAGGTGAGTGGAGAAAGAATGATGGCTACCACAACAACTACACAAGCTTATATGTTCCTCCAAGGGCTCGAGAGGGTTATGCTGGAACCTAAAAGTTGGAAAGAATGATGGCTGAGCTAGTGAAGAAGGCAAAGTCCATCGATGAGCAACTAAAGGACATTCAGGGAGACATATCTTGCATGAGACAGAAAGTTGAATCACATGCCACAACGACCAAGAAGATTGAGCAGCAGTTGGAGCAGATGTCTGCATCCCTAAACCAAATGAAAAAGGGTACACTTCCTAGCAACATAAGCCAAACTCTGAAAAATAACAGGCACTACATTTGTGCTGACTATGAGGGGAAAACCACTATTGACTCTCCCTTACTAGTTGTAGTTGAGATAGAAATAAATAAGGAGATTGATGTGGATGATGAGGATGAGATTGTTGAACAAATTATTGTAGGTGATGCTAATTTAACTACGGTTCTAGGTGATTCAAAGGATTCTAGAGCTGTCAAAGTGAAGGCAAATAGGCCACACAAATTCTCAGGCCTATCCCATGACCACTTCCACCATTCCTTTAAAGGATGAAAAAGAATATGGATGATGGGAAGTTCCAGAAGTTTTTATCTATGCTGAAGCAGTTTCCTGTGAACATCCCATTGGTCGAGGCATTGGAAAGATGCCTGGGTATGCTAAGATCATGAAGGACCTAGTAACTAGGAAGAGGTTTGTGAGTTATGAGCCAAATGGTAACTTGCATCATTGTAGTACCACAACCTCACGGGTCCTTGTTTAGAAGAAGAAAGACCTAGGTGCCTTCCATATCTCATGTACGATTGGAGATTTTGAGTTTGCTAGAGTACTGTGCGACTTGGGTGCTAGCATGAACTTAATGCCTCTAGTTGTGTTCAAATAGCTGGGATTGGGAGTGCCCATACCAACTACAATGCAACTATTGATGGCAGATTGCATAGTAAAGAAGCCAGTGGGGATCCTACAGGATGTGCTTGTGAAGGTGGACAAGTTTATCTTCCTAGCTGACTTCGTGATCTTGGATTATGAGGTAGATTTTGAGGTCCCAATCATCTTGGGGAGACCATTCCTTGCCACTAAGAGAGTCCTAGTGGATGTTGAAGCTGGCCAGCTGAAGTTTAGGATAAAAAAAGAAGAGGTCACCTTCAATATTTGTTGGCCAATGAAGCAACCTAATGAGTTTCGGGTAGTTTTAGCAATAGAAGATGAGTCTAAGTTTCTTAATGAATTATGAGTAGTAAAGAGATTTGCATCATGTCGTGACTTTAAATCAAGCGCTTCTTAGGAGGCAATCAATAAGGTGGTTTGGTGAAGTCTGAGTAACCGAACCACCTGCATCATGTCGTAATGTTAAATCAGGCGCTTCTTGGGAGGAAACCCAAGTACCTTAACTATTAGGTGTTCAGTGTTCAGGTGAAACAAAAACTTATGGGTGAAAAATATAGGATAGTTCTAGACTACGAACCTCAGTACGGGCCGTAACATGATTGTACGGCTTGTAGTCTCATCCGTGGTGAAAAACATAGACTTGATATAGTGCAGAAGTTCATACTACAGTTGGTCATTATGAATCCTACCTTCACGGTACGATTCTTAGTACTTAACGTAGTAATGAACTCCTCTAAAGTGCCAAAGTGCCGATGTTCTGACCAAAGAGTCATGGTATGGGTCGTGGCATCATGGTATGACTCGTATAATCCACTCATAGGTCCCCAGGTAAGTTCTCTAGTTTTCCATGTATGATTCCATAGGACGGGTCGTAGGTATGACCTACAACTCGTGGTACAATTCACGATGGATGAATTAAGTGAAATGATCCAGCTGACCCGACTTGACTCAGAGTTTTAAATCCGTCCATAACCTATTTAAAATCAATAGTTTGGACCTAAATTTACCACACAATCACAAACACAAACCCACAATAATCTCCCCTCAATCCTCAGTCATCTTTAACTCTCACACAGCCTATTTGAGCTTAAATCTGTGCAAATAAATTTGCACAAGCTAGTTGAATTCCTAGTCTAAACCCGAAGAAAACATGAATTTTTTAGAGAACTTGAAAATAACAAGAAAGTGATAATTCTTCATATTAATTTCTTGCTAGCATTAGCCGCACTTGTACTGTGATTTCTCCACTCATGAGAATGAGGAAGAGGAATGTGATCAGAGGCTAAGTATGAATATTTATGAATGGTTGTAGGGATTTAAATGTTCAAGGAGTTGAATTGATTTTAGGTTGTGAGTACTAGGAATAATGCATGTGGGGGATTGAGTGGGTAAATTAAAATGGTGTATTGTGAATCGATAGGGTGGGGAAATCTGAGTACCCATCTCAAAACATGTTTGCCTGCACATCTGGCAATGCACAAGGAGAGGACAGGCTTCACGAGTTATCCTACGACTTGTGGTATTGTACTATGACTCGTAGGATAATTCATTGGGACTCTCCCAAATCATAAAAATGGAAAAACCAAGGTGTGGGACTTAATATGATTCGTGGTATCTTACTATGAGTCGTACCAAGTGATCATACCAAGAAACAATAAGGGTCAAAAACATAAAAAAAAAAAAAACCACGAATCTTGGTATGACTAGTAGAATTCAACTACGAACCATGATAATGAGTCATACTAAGAAAAATAAAGTTCAAATTTCAAATGTTCATCGTAAGACCATTAGTACGAACTATACCATCAAGGTGTGAGTCGTACAATGAGTTATGACTGGGAAGAAATGCACTACGAGTCATAGTAAGTATCGTACTATGTAGTTACAACTCATATTGATGAATCATAGTATTATACTAAACATCATTTTCTTGAATTCTTTTTCTAAAATTTCATGTACTAATTGTTCTTTCCACAGGTACCATGAAAATAAAAAAAAGAGAAACAAAGAATGCCTAGGACAAGAGTGTAAGAGAGGAGATTGCAGCTTGGAGGGCCCTAAGGGATGAGGCCTCCATATCTGAGTAGGATAAAGACACTCCTAGTGGTTCGATGGAGGAATATGAACTAGATACATATGTCACCAATGAGCCACGAACCACAAGGGTACAGTACAAGGCTCAGGCTGTAGCTGCTTTAGCCACACCAACAGAAGCTCCCCAATTTGAGGAGGGAGCTGAGGTGCATCCTCAGGAGTCCGGTAGTGGTTCAAATGAGGAAGATAAGTCCAATGAGGCCGAATATAAGGACGGGGAACAAGAGGGCGATGATGATCAGACCCCACCTCGAAAGAGCCGCACTATCAGGTGGAGTGCGCCTGGTGCTCGGGAGATTTTTTAGCAGGGTCTCACTCTCACCTCCAAACAGAACCCAAGGCAAAGCATTCAGGAGGAGCCGTTGATCCTGACCGGTGCCTTGAATGAGGTTGAGGATATTAAGGGGTTGGTTGAGTTCTACGGGTTCGATTGGATGACAAGAACCCTTGACAGCTACGGTGTTAGCATGATCAGGGAGTTCTATGCCAACTACTTAGCCACTTTAGACTAGCGGACTCTGGCAAGGCAGAAAGTGAAGGAGAAGCCTAGACTGGATATTGTGATTGTCCGGGGGTACAAAGTAGATGTCTCCGAGCAGGCCATTTCCCAAATGTTATATGGGCTGGATTATAGGGCCCCAGCTGCTACAGTAGAGTTTGACTATCGGTTTGATTCCCTAGAAATGGTTAAGAAGCTGAGCCTAGAGGAGAGATAGAGCCACGTGAGGTGGTTGGCTCGATTAATTGCTGAGGCGAAAGAGGAGGTTGAATGGGTGACCAGTGGATTGTAGGTCACCAAAGCATCACTTAACTTCATAGCAAAGGCCTGCTGGACATTGGTTCACTATAGGTTGGCACCAACAGCGAATGATAATACCTTGAGCGCCGACAGAGCAGTGTTAGTGGCATGCATCGTGTCAATATATGCCATTAACATTCGAGGGTTATAGCAGAGGAGATTCGGGATCGAGCTCTATCCTTGAGCATGAAGATTCCATTCCCAAGTCTCATATGTATACTCTACATAGAGTCAATAGTTGAGGTTGATGCCAAGGTTGGAGGCAATCAGACTGTTGATATTATGCTGATCTGAGATGAGATTAAGCCTATGAGCTGGGTTAGATTACAAATAGCAGTTCCACTACCACAACCTAGACGCGACACGGTACTTAGGTTCACAAGTGACCCCAAAAAGACCCATGGTAAAGCATACTTCTACTGAGACTGATCCGCTAAAAATAATAATAAGTGGAAGCTGACTAAAGTAACAAGCAAATACTATTTATAACACAAAAGTATGAACATACAATGAAAAACCAAACTGAATCTATAAACACTATATAAAAGTCTTCTAACAAGAACTGATGAGCTACTGGGACAACCCCCTAGCTAGCTCTAATATATGGAAATGTAATCATAAAAATCATAAATAGAATGGGAACTCTGACCCTTGGCAGATGAGGACTCAACACTAGAAGCTGCTAGAGAATCGCCGGGAGAACCTAGCTATGGTGCTGAGGCTGGGTAATTGAGCCTATATGATAAAAAAATATAGCACATAGAAATATGCAATCAGTACTTTGAATGTACTGATTATGTGAGATGAAACTAAAACATATATATACCGAAATAATAGTAAGCTAAACTATAATTCCATAAAAATAGACTAGAATCTGAAAGTGTAGACAGGACTGAGAACCATAATTATTTTGAACTGAACTCTATTATGGAGAGACTGCAAACTATATGTAACCATGTGAGCTAGACATGGAGTTTTATGTATAAACCCCAAATGAAGAGAGCCTATTGTACCTTTCCAGGGTATAGTGGTTGAGTTGTGTTATCACTGTCTGGGGCCCATTTGGGCTAATAACCTATGGTGGCATGTAGTTTTGGGAACCTCACTACGCTGAACCCCCGCCTGCTTAGTGCTAAGTACTACTCCCACTGAAAACCTGTTTATGTCTAACTGGCTAATGCTCGAACTAATGTCCTATGACTAAGTCAGAACTTCTTATCTGAAGTATTCTAAGAGTCTAAGGACCTGAAAGGAACTGTTTTCTAAGACTTGTCAGAGTTTCTTTGTCAAAAGGCGTCATAACATTCTGAAGAACGACAATCATGCTGATAAACTTACAGTACTAAATTTGATAAAAGATAGATAAAGAGTCAAACGATCATCAGACATTTCTATAAGTTACTAAAGTACAGATTGTAATACTTAGACTGAACATACTAAAACATTAACTTTTTGTTCATGTATCTATACTAACATTCATAATTCGACTGAAAAAATTATAATAATACAAAATCCATATCTGAGATCTAAATCATGTATGTTTTATTAAAATATCATACTAAAGGATCAGGGTTAAGAAAGCAATCAGTATGAATAAAACTAAGACATCAATTTCAACTAGGAATGATCATGAAAATTCAGTGAAATAACAAGATTTTAAGAATTTCTTAACTGATTGACAACCCTAGTTTCAAATCTTCTACTGGGCTAGAATTTAGAAAGGTTTCTGAAAATAATTTGGGACACAAGTGGGAAAGGAAACTCTTGTTGAAGTCCCACATACCTATATTAGTAAACCTCAGGAAAAAGCTTGGAATTTCTTAGAAGAGTTGAAATCTGTAGCTGTTGCTTTAGAGAGAAGTTGTAGAGTTACGAATGTGATTATGAGAATCTGAGTGCGGAATAAGGGAGGAGGATCAATTACCCTATTAAATACCTTCAAAATATCTCCAAAAAGACATAGTTTGGGGGACTAAAAGAGAGGGAATATACTAAAGTACCCCTGGGACAATATTTAGAAATATGAAATATCTGGGTCGTATGCTTCTGACGGGATAGGTGATGCATTGTCAGAATTCTAAGGGTCCATCATCTCCACTATCGGGCTTAAAAAGAATTGGCGCAAAATTTTCCACCCAAGTGACGGTCAGCGTGATAGGCCGTCACACACCTGACGGTCCATCGGCCCTCCATCAATCTTTAGCTAGAACGGCCTGAACTTCTAGCCTAAGTTAGGTTGTCTTGAATGTCCGTCAGGACCTCCGTTGCCTATAAGCTGAAGGGACTAGACTACGATGTTACAAATTATGGTCCATCACATAGATGATGGCCGTCAGATCCACCGTCAGAGGTGTGGCGGGCCGTCATTTCCCCCATTACCTTGGCACCAGGTCTATATATTTTATTCTTTTGCTGAAATATTTCATTCCTATGGTCTAAGGTGTTACAATATCTCCCCCTTGGGAACATTCATCCTTGAATGGAGGCTAACTTGGCTGAACAAGGTAGGGAAAGAGATGCAATCCCAAAACTGAGAACTATATACTAGAAACTGACGGAGTGACTGACTTCGAACAGAAATACATGACTTAGCTGAATTAATAAACTGTAAACACATTCTATGACATGCAAGGAAATGATAGGCATGATCTTTACAAGAAACTGGATAGAGTGCTAAGGAGGAAACTTGTACCTAAAGCTGAAACTGAAACAGAAGGATAAACATGAGGATATTTAGCCATCATATCTACTTTGGCTTCCCACATAGCTCTATCCACTAGATGGTTTTTCCAAAAGACCTCCACTGGAGCTGCTCTTTGTTCCTCAATTTATGAACCTGATTGTCAGGACCCGAACGCACACCCGGATCATAGACACGGGATAAGGAGTCTCGAGAGACCCCGAGTCGACCCATGGCAAGAGCATACATTTAATTAAATCACATGAGCATAAGACAGAACATAAGGAATATCGGACACATGGAATAACATAGTATATCAAGCAACCAAAACACTTAGACATACAAGTTGAATACTGAACATTTGTCTGAAAGCCTCTAATACATACGATGGGTTGATGGTACTCCCAAAACATATATAGTGCTCATAGTAATACATTCATGAGTTCATGGTCTATTTAAATCATGATAATTAGAAGCATGCGAGTAGATATGTGAACTAGCCATGAGATAAGGCCCGTGAGTCGGCCACAAATATAATTCATGATTAATAAGATTCATACATACTTGTAGATCATACATATAACATTAATTTTCTAAAGTCATAATGGATAAAATAATAAATTCATAATTCATGCTGGGCTTGTAAAGAACATCAATGGGAAAATAGATCATAAATCGATTCATCATGGGGCATGCATAATAAATCTTAATTACTTAGAAATCAAAATCAACAAAATTATAATCAATTTAAATCTCAAAATATGATCAAAATCCATATATCATGATAATATTTTAAAATCACAAAACCCATAATCAAATCATTAGATTTTTATAAATCAATTACAAAATCCTCATGAGTTTTTAATAAATTTTAAGTAATAATTCTTAGAGTCGGGACATGGGTGTGGAAAAAATCACCCATTGATAGCCTTACATACCTAGGATTATTAGACACTAACTCTCCTTAGAAGCCCAAGAATGAAATTGGATGAATTGAAGAGAAGAGCTTAAAATCTCCTTAGTTCACCTTTCAATGTTCTTGGATGCATGAATGAGAGTTTGGATTAGATCATTTTCTTAAAAATCCATCTTTCCCAAGCCAAAACATCGTAGTTTAGGGCCTTACATAGAGAAAAAGTCGAAATTACCCTTAATGAACCTGTCCTGAAATCTTGCTGGAAGGAACCAACGGACAACACTAATGGGTCGTTGGAACCAACGACGACCCGTCTTGTCGCTCGTTGCATGAACTGCTGAAAGCCTATATCCGGAACCAACCAACAGACAGACAGGATGACTCATCCTATCAACCAACGGGTTTTTCAATCAATCATTGTTTCCTTCTTCTGAAATTTTGAACTCCTTCACAATGAGCCTCACCACGACTCGTTGTATCCTACAATGGGCCATGGTATCCATCCGTCATCTCCACTGCTAAATCCCACTTCCCTACCATGACTCCTGACAACGGATCATACCTTCTTACAATGGGTCATTGTGACGCCCATTGTCTACACTATCACCCTGTCTAGCCTCTTACCACTGTTGCTTACAACGGCTCGTGGTTACATACCACAAGTCGTTGTTCCTCTCGTCCTGCAATATTTTTCCCAAATTTCTATAGTTTTCAACTTTTCACTCCCGGGTCTATTCCTATGCACTTCCGAGGTATTACAATATCTCCCTCTTAGGAACATTCGTCCTCGAATATTAGAAACAAGGAGAAAATAGAGACATGCAATTATCATGTACAAACACTGCTCATTTTAACTGAAATTTTTACGGAATTACTATCCTCGAAAGGAACCACATAGTTGAACTGAATTCAGACCTCACATACACATTCATATACATAAAAGAAACTTGAGCACATGGATTGAACATGAAAACTAAATAGGTTCATGGAGAAAAACTGATACCTCAAGTCGAAAATGAGCCGGTAGAGAACAAATGTGGATATTTAGTCATCATATCTTCTCGGGTTTCCCATGTGTCTCCTTCAACATGCTGATTTCTCCATAGTACTTAAACTGAAGCTACTTCCTTATTCCTTAGCCTCCGAACCTGCCGGTCCAATATTTCCACCGGAACTTCCTCATAGCTAAGACTGTCTTTTACACCTATGTTGTCCACCGGGACTACTAAAACTGGATCACCCAAACATTTCTTCAAAAGTGACACAGGAAACACGGGATGTGCTAAAGATAGCTCTGAGGGCAAATCCAATTCATATTCCACGTTACCAACTCTTCTCACCACTCGGTAGGGGCCAACATATCGGGGACTGAGTTTTCCATTCTTCCCAAACCGCACGACTCCCTTCATGGGAGATACCTTGAGTAATACCCAATAGTTCACATCAAACTCTAGATCTCTTCTCCTCACATCAACATATGATTTCTAAGACCTCTGAGATGTTTTCAACTAGTCCCTTATCAAATAAACCTTTACCATGGCCTCATGAATCGAATCAGGTCCTATCATGGCTGCCTCACCAACCTCAAACCATCCGATGGGCGATCTTCACCTTTGCCCATAAAGAGCCTCGAGCGGTGCTATCTAGATACTAGAGTGATAGTTGTTATTATAGAAAACTCAATCAACGGAAAATGATCATCACAGCTACCCTTGAAATCCATAACACATGCCCTCAACATATCCTCAAAAATCTGGATTGTTCGTTCAACTTGGCCATTTGTCTGTGGATGAAAGGCTGTGCTGAGCTTGACTTGAGTCCCAAGTCCCTTCTAAAAATACCGCTAGAACTAGGAGGTAAACTGAGTGCCTGGGTCTGAAATAATAGATAAGGCATTCTATGAAGTCGAACCAACTCCTGAATATATAACTTGGCATAACCATCCACTGAATCCGTGGTCTTGACCCGTAGAAAGTGCAGCCTTAGTTAACCTATCTTCCACCACCCAAATGGAATCATAGTGTCTTGAGTACAAGGTAGACCTGTAATGAAATCCATATTAATATATTCCCATTTCCATGTGGGAAGGCTAATACCCAGAAGTATGCCTCTCGGCCTTTAATGCTAGACTTTCACTTGCTGACAGTTTGGACATTTGGCTATGAACTCTGCAATATCCTTCCTCATGCCATCCCGTCAATAGATTTCTCACAAGTCCTGATACTTCTCCGTGGATCTTGGAAAGACAGAATATCTGGTACCATGTGCCCTATGAAATATATGACCTCTCAAATCATCAACGTCTGAAACACACAGACTACCCTGGTATCGTAGCTCACCATCTCTCCCTTGGGAGAAAACCTCCACCTTTTGACTCCGCATAGCTTCCTTCAATTTCCTCAAAATCATATCCTCATCTTGCCTAGATTTGACACCAACCACCAAGGACAATTCTGATCCATTCTGCACACAACACCATCGTCGGCTGAGTCGACTAACCTCACTCCAAACCTTGCAAGTTAATGAACATCTTTTGCCATCTCTTTCTTTCCTTCCTCCACGTGGGATACACTGTCCATAGAGAGCCTACTAAGTGTGTCCGCTACCACGTTAGCCTTTCCTAAGTGGTAAAGAACACTCATATCATAGTCTTTGAGTAGTTCTAACCACCTTCTTTGTCGTGGATTAAGATCCTTCTATGTGAACACATAGTGTAGACTCTTGTTATCCGTAAATACATCCACATGGACTCCATACAAGTATGTCTCCATATCTTCAATGCGAACACCACCGCATCCAACTCTAGGTCATGGGTCAGGTAATTCTTCTCATGGAAGTTTAACTGTCGGCAGGCATATGCTATTATTTTTCCTCGCTGCATCAAAACACATCCGAGTACTACTCTCGAAGAATCACAATATACCACAAAACCACCTGTACCCTCGGTTAGGGTAAACACTGGTGCTGAAGTGAGCCGAGTCTTCAACTCTTAGAAGCTTTTCTTACAATCCTCCGACCATTGAAACTTCACCTTTATCTGACTCAACGTGGTCAATGGTGCTGCAATTGATGAAAAGCCCTCAACAAACCTCCGGTAACAACCTAAATACGCCTTCCAGTCCTGATGCCCACTCTAGACTGGTCGGAACCATCAAATTGCCCACATAAGGTTGTTTAACCCCAAACTGCCCATGGTTACACCTAGCTTCCTCAAGGATCGTACATTTACCCCAAGGTTCAAATCACTCATGAATCACCTCATAACCCCTGCAACCTACTCATAGACTAATAGATCACCATGTATAACCAATCAAGCTTTTCAGAACCCAATTTCGAGCTGAAAACCCGGATTGTTGACTTGGGGAAACCCCTAACACTTCGAACCGTTAAAAATCGATATTATCACCCAATATTTATTATGTTAACTCGGGAATGATATTATCCACTTCCGCAATGCAGGAATAACATAGTAATGATATGAAAAGGGTTCAACCTAGGAAAATGAATCGAAAATAAAAAAATGACCATGTGGTTTGCCACACTTCTAGGTTGGTTAGTAATTGGGTTTCTTGTACCATATCCGGCATATATGGCGGGGATAGGGAGTTATTCTGAATGTACACATCTTACCCCTCTTCCCATCTTGAGGAACATCCATAGGGTTTTAGCGTAAGGGAATCATGAGCATGAATCACATAGGAAGTCTAATCTTGGCATATACCCAATATGGCACCATCTTATGAGTTGATAGAACAAATCTTGGGGAACTAAGTTCGTAGGGCTGGGTGTGTTAAGAGACAAGAGTCCACATACATAACGAGGTTCATGATATGAAATTAAACAGGTAATATTGGAATCGGTGACGGGCGGGGTTGACTATAATCTTAGGGTTCTGAATGTAAGCATGAGTCAAACGCGGTTTTGATTGA
>JACEIK010008813.1:45464-58677 GCA_018107945.1 Datura stramonium
TCTCCCTTACTAAGAAACTCGAGACATGACTGGGCCTTCGTTTACCACTTCCTTTCCTTTCACGGAATAAGTCAAATTCATAATACAAAAGAGACGTGCACCTCATACAGAGATTCTCGGACTAGAAATCATGATAGGTTTGAATGGAAGGCTTATAACATACCTGGAACTACATCTGAAGCTGTCTGCCAATTGCCTTGATTGGCCGATGGGCATCCTCTACACATGTTCCCAGCCTCTCTAAACCTATAAAAAATGTCTGATCCCACCAAACATCACCCTTCATGCGATCTCCCACATTCCAAGCACATCAACGAGCTAGATAGGAATACTGGAGGGGTGTTCGGCGTATGACCCCCTTGGCTGAAGCGCAATCCTTGTGCTTATGACCAGGCTGACCGCAATAAAAGCAAACATCTAAACTTTCCAAGCACTCCCCTCGGTGATTCTTCCCCCAACACCCGCAAATTGGGTAAGTAATCTCTCTCACCCGGGGCTTGTACTTTCTAAAATGGGCTAGAGACTTTTGACGGGCTTGAGAGCAGCTCCCACTACTCGACCCTTGTTAGGAGCTCCCAGGATTTCCAGCTCTGAGACTCTTATTTCCTCCTTAGTCCCTCTACACTTCCCGACCACAATCGAGTCATCAACCTCTAGTGGGTTCTCCTTCATGAGTCCTTGAATCCTAATAGCTGTTGTCTCCCCGGTAGGGTTCATTGGTGCGATAGCCTGGAGATTAGGCTGAGTGATCATAGCTAGCATTAGCACCCTGAGAGCGGCTCCGAGCTCCCCATCAGTAACTTGCATGGAACCCATTGGAGCTGGTGGCGGTGGCTTATTCTCATCATTTTTCTGAGAAGACATGTTTCTGCACACGCGCATAGCACGAGTTATAAGATTGGAGAGACTTTTCATCGCATGACATAGATCATGAAAGAAGGGAACATTTCCTAGACGTCGAGTAGCCTCTTCATCATAGGAGTGACGCGCTTCACACCCATGAAAAAGACTCTACTTAACGTGGCTTTCAGACTCCCTAGGACACTTTAAAACATATGGCTCTAATACCAAGTTTTTCACGACCCGAACGTACACCCGGATCGTAGACATGGGACAAGGAGTCTCGAGAGATCCCGAGCGACCCATGGCATGAGCATACATCTAATTCAATCACATGAGATGAAGACTAAACATAAGGAATATCGAAAACATGGCATAACATAGTATATCCAAAAACCTAAACACTTAGATATACAAGCTGAATACTGAACATTTCTTTGAAAGCCTATAATACGTACGATGGGTTGATCAGACAACACCCTCAACTCGAACAAATACTGAAAATAGAAAGAACCAACATGTCTAATTAATAGCCCTCTGAACATGAGGACTCACCAATTGCGCTGAAGGCAACTCTAAGACAATCTATGTGTAAGGGTGAGCCTGATAGCTGGGGCCTATATCATGAAACGATACAACATAGAAAGTATGCGGTCAGTACGTGGAATGTACTTAGTATGCAAGGTAAGTAAAATGGACATTTGAAACATATATAAAACTCATAAATGAACATAAGAGTACGACATCATGCTCAAATTGTAAACATCATAACACAATGTAGGGCTCAAGGTTTTCAAAACATTCATAATGCCAACATAATCATAATCACAAGATAAGATCTTTATTTAAAATGAGATGAGCCATAAGAGGAATAGTGGGAGATTCTCTTAATCGACATACTCCATATGAGCACACATGAAACCTGAATTGTAACCCTTTCCAAGGGTAGAATGATGAAAGTGTGTTATCACCATGAGAAAGGGCAAATTGGGCCAGGGAAAAACATGAGAGGGGTCCCAATATACCTACGTTTGCACGTAGTTCATGTGATTCGGGGCTTAACTTGAGCCCCAAACCTACTCGGTGTTCGATACTACTCCCAAAACATATATAGTGCTCATAGTAATGCATGCATGAGTTCATGGGATATTTAAATCTTGATAATTAGAAGCATGCAAGTAGATATATGAACTAACCATGAGACAAGGTCCGTGAGTCGGTCGAAAACATAATTCATGATTAATAAGATTCATACATACTTGTAGACCATGCATATAGCTTTAATTTCATAAAATCATAATGGATAACATAATAAATTCATAATTTAAATCATAATTCATGTTGGGCTTGTAAAGAACATCAATGGGAAAATAGATCATAAATCGCTTCATCATGGGGCATGCATAATTAAGCTTAATTGCTTAGAAATCAAAATAAACAATATTATAATCAATTTAAATATCAGAAGAAGATCAAAATCCATAGATTATGATAATATTTCAAAATCACAAAACCCATTATCAAATCAGTATATTTTTAAAAATCAATTACAAAATCTCCATGATGTTTTAATAAATTTTAAGTAATAATTCATAGAGTAGGGACATGGGTGTGGAAGAAATCACCCATTGATAGCCTTACATACTTGGGATTATTAGACTCTAACTATCCTTAGAAGCCCAAGAATGAAATCGGAAGAATTGAAGAGAAGAGCTAAAAATCTCCTTAGTTCACCTTTCAATGTTCTTACATGCATGAATGAGAGTTTGGAGTAGATCATTTTCTTAAAAACCAATCTTTTTCCCGCCAAAATGATGTAGTTTAGTGCCTTACATCGTGAAAAAGTCGAAATTACCCTTAATGAACCTGTCCTGAAATATGGCCAGAAGGAACCCACATAAAACACTAACGGGTCGTTGGAACCAATGATGACCTGTCCTGTCGCTCGTTGCATGAACTACTGAAAGCCTACATCGGGAACCAACCATCGAATAGACAGGACGACTCGTCCTATCAACCAATGGGTCGTTCAATCAACCGTTGTTTTCTTCTTTTGAAATTTTGAACTCCTTCACAAAGAGCCTCACCATGACTCGTTGTATCCTACAACAATCCATGGTATCCATCCATCATCTTCACTGCTAAATCCCACTGTCCTACCACGACTCCTAACAATGAATCGTCCCTTCTCACAACAAGTCATTATGACGCCCGTTGTCTACACTGTCACCAGGCCTAGCCTCTTACCATGGTTGGTTACAACGACTCATGGTTACATACCACGAGTCATTGTTTCTCTCGTCTTGCAACCTTTTTCCCATATCTCTGCAGTTTTCAATTTTTCACTCCCGAGTCTATTCCTACGCACATCCGGGGTATTACACTGATGATCTAGGATCTTAACTGGAACTTCTTTGTAAGAGAGGTTTCCTTCACCCAAACATTCTATAGAGGCACTACTAAGGTCAGGTCACCGATTCATTTCTTCATCAAGGACACATGAAAGACTAGGTGCACCGATGTTAATTCTGCAGGCAATTCTAGCTCATAGACCACATTGCCAATGCATCTCAAGATCTTGTAAGGGCCAACATATCTGGGACTGAACTTTCCTTTATTCCTGAATCTCATCACCCCCTTCATAGGTGAGATTTTCAGATATACCCAATCATCAACAGCAAACTCTAACTTCTTTCTTCTTACGTCTTCATAAGATTTCTGTCAACTTTGAGTTGTTTTCAGTCGTTCCCTGATAAGTTGAACCTTCTACATGGCCTCATGCACTGAATCAAGTCCTATAAAGGAAGCTTCACCAACCTCACACCACCCTATAGGATATCTACACTTTCTACCATATATTGCCTCAAATTGGGCCATCTGAATACTGCAATGGTAATTATTGTTGTATGCAAACTCGATAAAAAGTAGGTGATCATCCCAACTTCCGTTGAAATCAATCACACAAGCCCTCAACATGTCTTCCAAAGGATTAATAGTTCGCTCCTCCTGACCATCTTTCTGTGGGTGAAAAGTTGTGCTGAGCTTGACCTTAGTACCAAGTCCCTTCTGAAATGACTTCCAGAAGTATGAGGTGAACTAAGTACCCCTATCTGAAATGATGTACAAGGGAACCCCGTGTATTCTGAATAACTCCGTATTGTGTATACTAGCATAACCCTCTGCTTAGTCTATGGTCTTAACTGGTATAAATGTGCTGACTTAGTCATCTGATCTACAACCACCAAAATTTAGTAATGTTGTCGGCGCGTGCAAGGTAGACTTGTGATGAAGTCCAGGTTTACTTCTTCCCACTTAGAAGTAGTAATGCTAATATCCTGAGTCGTACCCCAAGTCTCTAATGTTCTACTTTGACTTGTTGGCAATTTGGACACTTATTCAAAAATTCTGCAATGCCCTTCTTGATGTCATTCCACTAGTAGACTTCCTGTAGATCATGGTACATCTTGGTGGAACTTGGGTGGATGAAGTAACTGGTTCTATGAGCTTCCATTAATATCTAATTCCTCAAGTTATCTATATCTAGAAAACACAACCTGCCCTAGTAATTGAGCATTCCCTCTCCCCCTTTGGAGATGCATCCACCTCTTTTCTTAGGACCGTTTCCTTCAGCTTATGTAAAATTGGGTCTTCATCCTGTTTTGACTTAACCTTCACCACTTGGGAGGATTCCAACCCATTGCATAGTACAACTCCATCTTCTACTGAGTGAACCAACTTGACCCCTAATCAAGGCAGTCTGTGAATATCCTTTGCCATTTCCTTTTTATCCTCCTCTACATGAGTAACACTCCCCATAGACTTCCTGCTAAGGGAATCAAACACTACATTAGCCTTTCCCAAGTGATACAACACACTTATGTCATAATCCTTTAATAATTCCATCCATCTTCTCTAGTGAAGATTCAGGACCTTCTAACTGAACACATACTATAGGATCTTGTGGTTAGTAAAACATCCATATGAACCCCATAAAGTTAGTCCCTCCAAATCTTCAATGAAAATACTATAACTGCCAGCTCGAGATCATGAGTCGGATAGTTGTTCTCATGATCCTTGAGTTGTCTAGATGCATAAACTATTACCTTACCATATTGCATCAAAATACAACCAAAGCCAACTCTGGAGGCATCACAATAGATCACAAACCCGTCTGAACCTTCTGGCAAAGTAAAACTTGGGGCTACAGTTAGTCGAGTCTTCAACTCCTGAAAGCTCTTCTCACATGCATCATACTATAGAAACTTCACCTTCTTTTGTGTTAGTCTGGTCAAAGGAGAGACAATGGATGAGAGACCTTCAAAAAACCATCGGTAATAATAGACTAGGCTCAAGAAACTCGTAATATCTTACGAAGATGTGGGTCTTCACCAGTCCTTGACTGTCGCAATCTTTTGAGGATCCACCTGAATACCCTCATCGGAGACCGTATGAACGAGAAAAGAAACTAACTTCAGCCAGAACTCACACTTGCTAAATTTAGTGAACAACTGGCAGTCCCTAAGAGTCTGTAAAACTATTCTCAAATGGTCTACTTGGTCCTCCTCTATTGTGGAGTAGACTAGAATATCGTCTATAAAGACAATGATGAACATTTCTAGGCATGGCTTGAATACCCTATTCATCAATTCCATAAAAGCTGCAGGACCATTGGTTAGTCCAAAAGACATTACTACAAATTTGTACTAACCATACTGAGTTTTGAAGGCAGTCTTCGAAATGCCACATTCTTTGACCTTGAGATGGTGGCATCCAAATCTAAGATCTAACTTGGAAAAATAACAAGCTCCCTGAAGTTGATCGAACAAGTCATCAATTCTGGGTAGAGGATACTTGTTCTTTACTGTGACCTTTTTCAACTAACGGTAGTCAATGCACATTCTAAGTGTACTATCCTTCTTTCACATGAATAGGACTAGGGCACCCCATGGAGAGATGTTGGGTCTAATGAAACCCTTATCTAGGAGTTTTTTTAGCTGTTTCTTTTATTGTTTGAGCTCAGTTGGATCCATTTTGTAAGGAGGGATTGAGATAGACTGGTATCTGGAAGAAGGTTTATGCCGAAGTCTTTCCTCTTAGGAGGGACTCCGAGAATATCTTCAAGAAATACACCGGGAAGCTCATTTATTATTTAAACTGACTGAAGTATTAGTGTCTCGGAACTAGAATCTTCCAAACCAAGTGATAGATATACCCTTAGCGATCATTTTCCTAGACTTAAGTTTAGAGATGAACCAACCCTTAGGCGTTGATGTACTACCCTTCTATTCTAGGACTGGTTCGTTAGGAAATAGAAACCTGACGATCCTAGTTCTACAGTCAACTAAAGCAGAGCAAGAATACATCTAGTCCATGCCAAGAATAAGGTCTAAATTGACAATATCTAGCACTACTAGATTAACTGATGTGTCTTTATGCAACAATGTACTCAGACAATCTCTATACACACGGCTAGATCTAAATGACTCACTAACCAGAGTAGAGACTGCAAATGCTTCTGACAGGATTTTTGAACTAAAAGAGACATAACATACCAGTCGTTATGTCAGATGAATTCTCCTAGTCTTAATGAGAGCATAAAGCATAAAATCGATTTTGGCACTGATCGCGACTTGTACTGGAGGTAGTACCATATTGAGCTATATGACCCAGCGAACCTACTGACGTAATGAACTGGGCCTTTTCTCATCCTGCTGACGGGAAATCTCTCATTATGTGGCCCAACAGGCCACAACTAAAATAACCCTCTTTGTCTAGATGACACTCATGCAGGTTGTTTTTACCACACTTAGGACATGATGGAAATGTGCGATTGCTGGAGACATGGCTCTGGGACTAGGAGCATGATGTCCCACTTCTCCTATCCTTCTAGGGCTTGGAAGACGGACACTGGCTGAAGAAGGTGCTAACGGCCTCTATTGCTACAACTGGGGGCAATTACCACTGCTTGACCTCTGCTGGGAATACTCAAACTGACTTGTCCTCACCCGCTTACTTTCCCTTTCTATCTCCTTCAATTTCTCCATCTCTATCAGCTGCGCATGGATGATGATACTGGAGATGTCTATGTCTTTGATGAGTATAGTGGTTCTACACTGCTTGACTACAATGTCCGAGACTCTATGAACTTCAGCATGGGATCCCTTGCTCGGCAACCATTTCTGGAGCATACCTAGATAATTGAGTGAACCTTAATGCATATTCCTGTACCGTCATGTTATTCTTCCTCAAGTTCATAAACTTAGCAACCTTAGCTTCCCTTAACTCTAGGGAAAGAATCTGTCAAGGATTGCTGTCACAAACTTGTCCAGTTACACTAGAGTTGTACCAACCCGTCTGTCATCCTTCCATTGCTTATACCAAATCTGAGACAACCTTTTTAATTTATAAGCAACCATATCAACACTTTCTACAGAGGTAATACCCATGATTTGGGTGATCTTCTGAATCTCATGAATAAATTCCTGCAAGTCCTTATCTATTTTAGACCCGTGAAATGCTGGAGGATTCATCCGAGTAAAATCTCAGACTTTGGCTAGAGCTACAGATCCATTAGTATTTACTAGAACGACGACCTACTGGTTAACATGGTTGGTCATTGCCTAATCCAGTATTTGAATAGCAGCCCAAAACTCTGCATGTGAAACCTGGTCATCTTGAGGGGCTATTAGAGCTGCTGGGGCTGGCTAATTAGCATTGTTGGTCTTCCTTCCGTTTCCTCTCTTGGGAGGCATCATCGATTGAAAAGGATTAGAGCACGAGTTAGGAGGACGTATTAGAGTCTAAAACTCTACGCCCAATAAGAATCTTGAATAAAGGGAATTTTCCTAAAGATGCCTTGTAGCCTCCCCCTCATAAGTGTGGCATGTTTCACACTCATGAAAAGGACTCTACTTGATGTGACTTTGAAAAATCTTAGGACACTGTAAACCTAAGGATTTGATGCCAAGTTTTTGACGACCCGAGTTCACACCCTGAATGTGACATGGTACTTAGAATCACAAGTTCCCCCAAGTAAATCCCATCTGAAAGCATACTTCTACTAAGATTGATCTGCTGAAAATAATAATAAGAGGAAATTGACTAAGGTAACAAACAAATACTGATTTATAACACAAAATTCTGAACATACACTAAAAACCCAAACTAAATCTATAAACAATTTTTGAAAGCGTTCTAAAGAGAATGGATAAGTTTCTGGGACAAAGCCCCAACTAATTCTAATAGCTTGAAATCTAAACAGAAAAATCATAAACTATAATGGGAACTCCGACTCTCGGCAAATGAGGAGTCACCACTAGAAGCTACTGGAGAATCGCTAAGAGAACCTAGCTATGGTGTTGAGGCTAGGTACCTTACCCTATATCATAAAATGATGTAGCACATAGAAATATGTGATCAGTACTTTAAATGTACTTAGTATGTGAGATGAATCTAAAACCTACATATACTGAAATAATAGTAAGACGAACTGTAATACTACAAAAATAGATTGGAATCTAAAAGTTTGGACTAGACTAAGAACCATAACTATATTGAATTGAACTATACTGTGGGAGATCCTATAAATGACATGTAACCATGTGAGCTAGACGTGGAGTCCAATGTATAAACCCCATAGATGAGAGCCCACTATACCTTGCTAGGGTATAGTGGTTGAGCTGTGTGATCACTCTTTGGTGCCCATTCAGGATAATAAACTATAGTGGCATGTAGTTTTGGGAACTTGGGTACCTTGAACCTCGGCCTGCTTGGTGCTAAGTACTACTCCCACTGAAACCCTACTTATGTCTAACTGGCTGATAGATCAAAATAATGTCCTAGGACTAAGTCAGAACCACTAATCAAAGACTGATAAAGAGTCAAATTAATTAGCAGACATTTCTAGAAAATACTAAGTACTAACTGTAATATTGAGACTGAACACTAAAGAATTAACTTTCCATTCATGTATTTGTACTAACATTCATAATTCATGTGAAAATATCATAATAATACAACATGCATATCTAAGTTCTTAATCATGCAAGTTTTATTCAAATATCATACTAAGGATCAGGGTTAAGAAACCAATCTGCATGAATAAAACTAAGACGTGCATTTCAACTAGGAATAATTATGTAAATTTAGAGAAATAACAACATTTTAAGAATTTCTTAACTAATTGACAATACTAGCTTCAAATATTCTACATGGCTAGAATTTTGAAAGTTTTTAGAAAATAATTTGGGACACAATGGGGAAAGGAAATCCTTGTTGAAGTACCACATATCTGGAGTAGTAGTCTCAGGGAAGAAGATTGGAATATTTGAGAAGAGTTGAAAGCCTTAGCTCTTTCTTGGGAGAGAAGATCTGGAGTTACGAATGTGAGTCTAAGAATTTGAGTAGGGAATGAGGGAGGAGGATCGATTACCCCTTTAAATCCCTTGAAAATATTCCCAAAAAATGATGTAGTTTAGGGAGTAAAAGAGTGGGAATATATGAAACTACCCCTGGGAAAATATTTAGAAGTCTGAAATTTCAAGGCCGTTGCGAGTCTGACAAGATAAGTGATGGGTTGTCGCAATCGTAATGGTCCATCATCTCCACCGTCGAGCTTGAACAAAATTGCTCAAACTTTTCCCCTTAAGTGACGGTCAGCATGACGAGCTGTTGCGCACCTGATTGTCCATCGTCCCTCTGTCCTTCCTTAACACAAACGGCCTGAACTTCTGGCCTAAGTGATGGTTGTATAGACAGGCCATCACTCGCTTGATGATTTTTTGGGACCTTTATCGCCCATAAGCTAAAGGAATTGGACCTCAATGGAATTAGTGACGGTCCTTCACCTTGCTAACGGCCGTCAAATTCACCGTTAGAGGTGTGACAGGCCATCACTTTCCCCGGCACCAGGTATGTAACTTTGATTCTTTTTCTACAATATTTTACTCCGGGAGTCTAATGTGTTACATGGGGTGAGCAGGTAGATGACCTCACCTCTATTGAGTAGAGTAAGAGGCCAGCCATTGAAGCCAGACACATATCAACGCTCCCCGGCACTTCATCCGCACCTCCACTAGCCACATTGGGTCAGGTTCCATTCGGATGCATACTAGTTGTCCATGATTTCCTATAAAAGCTATCCTTGACAGAGAAAAAAGGTCAATGTGATGATGGAGTAGGTCAAGCATTGGGTCAAGGCTGAGATGGAGGAGGAAATGAGATGGCTACACAGCGGATTAGACAGCTTTGAGTTACGGCTCCATGAGTGGCTAGATGAGTAGCCAAATGTGGGGAGCTTGATAGAGGAGATTGGGCCGTTGCATAGTCAGGTAGTTGAATTTTCATCTACATAGCCGACCATATTACTATGCCCCTACTATCTCACTATTTGAGGGTGAGCCAGAAGAGGAGATTGATTTAGGGGAATTCTGGGCTCCTAAGAATGCCGGTAGAGAGAAGGGAAAGAAGAGAACAACGGAGAGTTGATAAAGAGACCTCTACATAGAGGAAGAGAAGACAAATAAAGGAGCGTAAGTGGGCGGTAGCATCCAGCCTGCAAACTCACGACGAGCATATGTCTGAGCTGTAAGAGAGAGCTAGAGGAGCCGGGAGCTCATCTATTATGCCCGACGAGCTAGTAGGTGGCAAGGACACTTCAAGTAAGCCACATTTAGTCTAGATGGATACAGAGGTTGTTGAGGTGGCCATGAATGCTGAGGGGGTAACCACAGCCCCCGACACCACATCATTGAGTGCGTCGACCACTGTTGGCACCACGATTACAACGGAGGGAACTATTCCTTTACACCCGCCTCAACAAGATGACAAGAGCGCTTAGAGAGCCATAAGTATGTTCCTCCCTTAGTTATTATTTCCTTGCTTTGGGGACAAAGCATGTTTTCCAAAAAAAGGGGGTGTATTTTTCTATTTGTTTTTGGTTCGTCTGAGGGTTTTCATTGCCATGTTTCCTTTCCCTCAGATATGTTATCCAGTAGAACCAACATGTTTAGGATGTTTTGTTTTTGTTCAAGTAGAAGTAGCTTAGAAATACTTAATAGCATATAAAGTCACATGTGTTTTGTGTGTTGAAAATTGTTGAAAAAAAATTACCCTTTTAAAAATTTTGTTGTATAGTTAGTTGTGTGTATGACTACAAAGAATGACTATTGTGGATATGTTTATGGCATATAAGTTATTAGCATGATTAACTGTAGCTTCGCTGTGTATGAACCAGATAGGTAGTGTGTGATGCAAACCTGTACCATGTGTGAGTGAGTTCTTACCTAGTTCGATACTATGTGGGTGATCTATAACTTGCCCAATTAGACTTTGCTTAGGTTATAGGATAGTTAGCTAGGAAAGGATCATAGGTCGTTTTTGAATTAGGTTTTTTTGCCTAAACTACCCTACCAAATGAATGAGTACCCCTTGATCCAAATGTTTGAGCCTTGATTGAACATTTTTCTTTGATTATCCCATTCATCTTCTCACTTATTTATAATGAACCTGTTTTGGCCCCTGTCTCTACTTGGACATTATGAACCTCAATTCAAGAAAAATGCTTAAGTTGAGGGTGACTATTGTAGGGGTGCCTAAGCTGTGTGGGGAAAATAAAAGGAGAAAAAATTAATCAATAAGAAGTGGGTGTGGTGTGGAAAAAAATGAAAAAGAGAAAGAAAAAAGAAAAATATTGAAAAAAAGAGACAAATAAGAGCAAAGTGAAAAGAAACCACGCCGACTAGTGGAAAGAGGAATGAAATAGAGAAAATGGAGAAAAAATAAAAAAAAGCTAAAGTCAAAGTTGTGTAGTGCAAAAGAGGGTTAGTCACTATTTCCATATCTATCATACCCAACCCGAATATTAGATTATAGGGAAAAAAAGTCCTATAGTGATCCTAGCCTAAATGTCTAAAAGATCAGAATAGAGAAAATAAGGGCAAGCCTATGGTTTCTCATGTGCAGTACTTAGAACTTCTTTGTGGGAGTGGGAGCTTTGCTTGATAGTCTCGGTTTTATATCTATATATCTATTTGAGTGTTTGGGGACTTCATTGGCTGTTAGGGTACGTGAGTTGCAACTAATTCTTCCAATATTCTGTGTAAACGGCATTAGTGATAGCTCAATTGTCTGTTAATGATTGAATGTCATCTCTAGATCCCTTTGTGTTATGATTTGTAGTTGTATGTATGCAAGGCTAGCATGGTTTTGATTGGAAAAAAGGGTTAGTACTTGATAGTGCTCATGTGCATAAATTTTGATGTTGTTGGTTGTAGGTATTCTATTTTAATTTCTAGTTAAGCGTAATGTTATAGTAGTGTTTTCTTTGCTTGAGGACATGCAAAAGTTTTGTGTTAAGGGTGTTGATGTATTGTGGGTTTACAACATTCTCAACGCTTAAAACCTAGAAAATATTCTTGGTCTTATCCATATATATAAAGATATGAGGTGTTTTTACCTTGTTGTGGGTAAATCAGGTTTTGGAGTTGAATTCTGAAAATGGAGAGGAAAAAGTGCAGAAAATAGGCCAAGTGCAAATCTCATAACGAGCCATACCTTGGAGGTATGAGTCCTACCTAGGATTCGTGATAAAATACAGTGAAGATTCACAAGTATTTGGGCCAAGTACGACTCTTAAGTCGTATGTTATACCCCGGGAACCCAAGGATCAAACCCGGGAGTCAAACGGGAAAAATCTAAAAAATGTTGCATCAGTGCAGAACGAGTCATTAGACGACTCGTGAGGAGACCCCACGAGTTGTAAGGTGGCTCATGGGAAGGTTGGACTGAGCTGAGGAGTTGAGGTCCCCACGGGCGTGGGAACGACTCGTGGTCAGTCACCACGAGTCGTCAGGTCTCCCTTAGGGTAAGGTTAAGGGTTACCTGGGAGGTTTGACTAGTGTACCTAACGGATAGGACCCCACGAGTCGTGGCCAGCCCCAATGACTCGTGAGGTGGGTCGTGATTAAGGATGAGGCAGTGTACTTGACGAAAGCTGGTAACGAGTCTTCGCCTCGGGGGGCGAGTCTTCATGTCCTCCGTTAAGTGCCTAGGTGAAAAGTTCCAGTGGACTCGACGAAATAATCCAATTACTTGTTGTCCCTGGTAACGAGTTGTCAGGTCGCCCGTTAGGGTCACCTGGCAGTTATTTCCTGCGAATTCTTAAGGGCCTTCTCGTAATTTCCTACGCTCCTAGGACCTAAACTACGTCATTTTGAGGTCGAGAAAGGGTCTTTTTAGGAGGAAAAGCTCATGCTAAGTCTTATTTGGCATTTCCAAGATCAAGAGAAGGGAGTAGGAGGGGGTTCAAGTGTCTTCTTCAAGATTCTTCAAGTTTCCACCTAGGGTTTCTCAAGGGAGTTAAGAATCATGTAAT